>VYZP01003150.1:0-126279 GCA_013400635.1 Hypocryptadius cinnamomeus
TGTAATGCTGGGATTCTTGCAAAGGTGGGGGACTGTCACTTAACTAACTTAAATGAAATTGCATCAGAAATTAAAAATTGAGGTCTTTGCTTAGAACCTCAAAGTTCCTTGTTTTGATGCTAGGAATGAATCTCACATGAGATGTTCAGGCAATTCCCCTACTTAGGTCAGCAGAAATCTGTATTTGAACAACAAAGCAATATGTGATAAGCACTGAAATTATGGGCTGGAAAAACACAAGGAATCTATCAGAATCAGGTACTTTGTGAGAATTCTGGACCTCAGTTAGAGATGTGCATATCAAAATTCCAGCTGGCTGGCAAGGACTGTGGGAGCATCCAAAAAGTTTACCTCTTGAAACACTTGCTTTATATCAGCCTAATCTCTCTGGACAGTACATATCTGGTGTATTCTCTGCTCTCGTAATCAGGTTGCTTTACCTTAGTAAAAAAAAAACTGAGAAGACAATCCAACCTTTGTTTCTGATGGTAACTTTTCATAAAAGATCATCTATCTCCAGCAAAACCAATTATATTCTTCCATATTACATTTCCAGTCATTTCACAGTTGTCTTTTGTACCATGTAAATGGAGCAGAAAGCCTGTAGTAAGTGCCAATCCTGGTAAAGTGAGTCCTGTTTCAGTATATTATGGTTGATTTGCAGTGTTTCTTGCTGTTACTATACATTTCTGTCAAGGAGGAGGAGGTGGATGCTGTATTGCCAACTACTGAGCTATTTCACAGGTTTAGCATTGTTGTTTTCACTGATAGCAAATGTAGTTAGGGATGCAAAATGGCTTCCATCATAAAATTCTGACTCAGTGTTCTCATCTTTAGCCTTGGGATGAAAGTTGTTCCCAGACAGAATGAAAGCCATAAGAAAATAAATTATTTTCCCTACCACAGTCCTTTGAGTGTGAAATTTGCTTCAAGTCCTCTGCCCAGTTATTGAAATCTTGACTTTTCATAAGCATGGGGAACTGCAACAAGATACTCTGCAAGCAGCAGAACTAATGCAGAACAGCTTCTCACCAGTGGGCAGGAGTCACTGAGCTGCTCTGAGCCAGGATGGTCCTGTGAAGCCATCAGTACTGTCATATTCCAGCTGTGGTGTACCACTGCTAATGAGCCCCAGCAGATTCAGGCTGGCTCCACATCTGGGCTGGCTCCACATCTGGGCCATGGTTGTCCTGGGGGTCCATAAGGAACCCAGGACAGCAGTGTTGAAGCACTGTGTGGCAGCTACAGCAGCACCTACAGGGTTAGGAATGTGCAAGAGATGTGACTGACTTCTTTCAGTCCTGGGCTTCTTGATAAGATGAGCGTTTACTAGGAATGGAACGTTCCCATTCACTGTTCCCTTCATAAAGAAGAAAGGAACCAATTTTGTTGCCCAGGGCTGCTCTGTCCCACTGGAATGGTTGCCCTGCTGAGCTGCTTGTGGGTGGTGGAAGAAGTGGTTGGATGCTTCCATACTGCTTGGTTGATGTACCAGTTTTCATTCCATTTCTAGGGCAGCTTCCTCCACATCAGCATCTTGCTTTCACTACATCAATCCAGAGATCAATGTTGTCTTCCCAAAGTCAAGGGCAGGGCAAAGGTAACTGGAGCAACAAGGAGATAATTCTTAAGCAGGGGTTTGAGGGCAATGAGAGGATGAGAGTGTGGTCTATTGCAATAGCAGGGATCAGGGCCTGGGTCTGCTCCTATTCTCACTGACCTGCTCTGACTTTGGGAAACTCAAACTCACTGCTTCAGTCCCCATTTGTAGGGAAGGGGAAACACTCCCTCATCTTCACCAGTGCAGCAAATATAATAGCCCTTATCTGAGGGATTTTCTTCAATACCATGACGCTTCTTATCCTCTTTCCTCTCAGCTCTGGCTGCTCAGGCAGGCTTAAAGGAGGGAGGGGATCATCCTTCCTCCCCTCTTCCCTGTTAGTGCCCTTACCAAAGAGAGGAGGCACTTTCATGAAGGCAAGGAACTGCTGTACTGCTCTGAACGTGCTTGATCCAGAAGAGGCTTTGTTAGCTGACTCAGCTTCAGCAGCACTGAAATGAAATTAGCAGGTGTTAAGCCTGTTTTGAAATGCTGCATCACTATGACCCAATCAATAACAGCCTAACTCTTTTAAGCTGCCTCTTTGGCCTTCTATGATTAAAATTTTGCCAATACATCATGTTGTTCCCTTGATTTTTCTTATGCCAAAATGAAATTCACTTTATTGCATTAGCCTTGGTGGCTGGAGGACGCTTGTTATTGCAGGCAGTCAGAAATCTCTCATCCTGGTCCTGCAGAGAGCTGAGTGTGTGCAGTTCCTGATGGAGCTCCATGGGTACCAGCCAGGGCTGCCTCTCACCCAGGGGTGTGCAGAGCTGTGCCTTCCCCATGGCAGGAACTGACCCCTGCTAGAAACTTCTTTTATATGGATGGTTTTGTTTGACACTCCAGACTCAAAGCTTGTAGTAATTTCCTGGCCTGTTAAAACTGCTCCTGTTTGGAAATCAGGTGCTTTGCTTGCCTCTCGTGCCTTCTGACTGGCTGTGGAGGTACAGAGACCCCCAAGCTCTGCTGATCACTGTTGTGGCAAGTAGCAAACAACACTGTATTTTTATTTTGGTTTTAATGCTCAGGGTGAAAACCTCTCATGCATTCCTCATGTAGTCTGTGTGATGCAGACTTCTGTCCATTTCTTTGCTGCAGATGCTGTTGGCAAAGCAGCTTCTGAGGAAACTACTGGATGGAATGAATTGGGACACTTATCTCGGAAAACGAGAATGCTGTCACTCCTCTTGTAACCTTCACCTTCCTGGGCTCCTATTTTCCTGCCTCAATTTGTTTATTTAGCCTATATGTTTCCAGGGCAGGGCATGGCTCTTTTCTTCCAAGCTGCATTCAGCAGAGCCCTGATCCCCTGATAATGCAGCAATAAATCTCCTGCAGAGTTTCCTGAGTTGACAATTGCATGCTGAGTCCCATCTTCAGACATTCAGGAACCCAACAGGCTCAGGTATCTTGGATGTAACCAGCAAGACAAGAATGAAAACCAGGTCAGCTTTTTGGGAACTAGTGTTTTGATACTCTGTCATCCTGCAATTACAGGAAACGAGATAACCAAGTTTTCAAAATCTAATATTCTGATACCTTCTGATAATCTGCCTGCTGCTTTTGATGACCAGGTGAGGGCTGACTCTCCTCACAAGCTCAAGTTCCTACTTGACTTCTGAGGTTGACTCCAGCATCTGATGTCAGCAGAGATGACATTCATTCATCTGCAGAAGGCCTGCATGTCACCAAAACTGAGTTTTAATGTGGTGACTGAACTTTATCCCATTCATTACTGCCATCTAAGCAAGCTCCTTATCCCCACATGTGTCTGAAAAATGCTATGAATCCCTGGATAGCTGAGTTGTTGAAGGGCCATATCCTTTCTCTCCTTCCCAACACAGCAGGTCAGTGCAGTGCTCACACCCACAAACATGAGGAAGTCAAAGCTCTTAGCTCTGCCATATCCAGTGTGAGGGCATGCTCCGTTAGGCTAAAACTGCTCTAATCCCATTAAAACCCCCAAGCTGTGCAAGTTCAGGCAGCCTAGCTCTTTGCTCTGAGTTCCTGAGTACATCTCTGAATGCAGGAGAAAAAAAAGCCAGATATTCATTACTGACTTGAAGTACAGACTATGACAAAACTAAAATTGCACTGATACTAGAAGTGTTTGTGAAGTGATTTTTTTTTTTTTTTTTAGTAAAGGATTTCTCTGGCTTGCTGTGATTTCCTTAGTTTGTGCTATTTTCATGCAGATACAACGATTTGTTGTGTAACCAGTGTTTGCACATGTCCTGTATTTTGATAAAAATTGTCTAGCACCAGAGCTATCCTAAATGGTCATCACAGTAAACAAAGCCCAGGCAGGGTGTGTTGGGTGAAAGGAGCAGATTTGCAGTAGAACAGCTGACAGGGGAAGAGACAGTGTGAGACTGCAGCCCTGAATCATGTCACTGACTTCAGGCAATGCAGATCAGCAGGAGACAGGACTGCAGCAGATGGTCTGAGTTTGATTAATCAAATGTCCTGAATTAAAGCCTGATTGTTTTTCTTTAAAAAAAGTAGGTTAAAAAATAAAAGCAAGCTGACAATGCAAATGCATGCACTGTCTATTGCTGTTATTAACTTCAAATAACTGAAGACTGAAAGAATCCTTGTTTTCCTGACAGATCTCAGCACATGGAGCGTCAGAGTGTTTAAAGAGATTTAAAACACTGTGGGGATCAAGCGTAGGTACAGCAAATTTTGCATCCTCTGGAAAGGTTGAGTGTGATGGGCTGGGAACCTGGTGAAGGACAGGCAGGACTGTGCTAAAATTCACAGGGCCCCACCAGCCTTGGGAGCTGCCCTGGGCCACAAAACCCTGCTCAGCCCCAGACATTCACCACCCTGTGCTTGAATTCAATGCAGTTGAGGGGCTGAGCCTTCCAATGTGACTTGCAGAGAAGGAAACCAGACCTCAGTTCTCCATGGCTGAGATTGCATGTTTATTTCGTGCTACTAAATAATGCACATTTCATTATAATTAATCATCATAACCAAAAAAGGGTGAGAAATTATAGAAGTGGTGAAAAATCATATTCAGCTCTGATTTTCTGTCTCTAAAACAGCAAAAGCCACCCAACATTTTAGGAGTGGAGAACTGAATTAAAACTATAGATTGATCATAAGTCCTCTTGGCTCCAAGCCAAGAGTGGAGCTATTAATTTGATGCAAATTAATCTATGCAAATTTGCACACTGATTTAATGAAGAGACAGACATGCAATCATTTCATTACTTCTCAGATTTTCAATTAGATTGAATTCAGTAGCTGGCCACCATCGTAGTCACAGAGTTTTGCTAAAAGGTTATTTGATGAATATTTATGAATTTGTGACTCTGCTACAGCTGGGCTTAATAGCAAGTATCATACTTTCTGAGTACATGCAAACGATTCTTCAAATATCCTAATGCAGTGATTGATTTACCTTTTTTTTTGTCTCGACTGCTCTATCTTTAATCCTGGTTATTACTCTGGTGTTCTGCTTGGAGACAAATGACTTGCTTAGGGGTAAGTGACTGTTTTAAATTATTACAAACACTGTCTTGTTTCATGGCCATTTCAGTGTGAGACGTGATGTTCTGAACAGCTGGAAACGTGACAAATCTCACTCAGAGTGCAAACAGATAAAAATTGAGACAACCCATAATACTGCCCTGGGCAAAAAAGGTGTCACTTCCACAGATGTCTGAGATTAGAGGGATGGATTCCCTTCTCATGGAGTTCCATAATGATATTCAGCTTGCAATCACACCTAAGGATGTGTTCAGCTGGAAGTCTGAGGCTTCCCCACTCCAGTGAAGCCAGTACCTGCTCAGGCACTGTCCCAGTTTGAACTGTTGCTTCTGAACCTTTTCCAGCTTTTGCTGAAATTAAAGGAGCTAGGAAAAAACAATCTGTGACTGGGAATAGGAGCACGTCCAACATGTCCTGTTCCTGCTTTTCATTGTTTCAAGTTCTCAGTTGTTGTAAGGATCCATATTAAAAACTGAATGCACAATGCACTCATGTACTGCAGGACCATTTTTGACCTAGTGGGTGTTTGGGGAAGAAACCAGGTGAGGAAGATAAAGATTTAATGTGCTCATGCATTACTCCCTCAGGAGTTCAGAAATGTTCTTCTCTGGACTCATTTAAGGCCACAGATGATCTCTAGCTTTAAATCTGAGGGTTCAGACACTTAGTTCCTCCAGGCAGATACTTTTATTTTTGATAGGCTTTGGGTTTTTTCCTTTCCCTCTTTCAACCTGCCTGTTCCCAAGACACTAGCTTGGAGTTGGAACAGATGTCTTCTGGAGACAGCCAGAATCAGCAAAACCTATGCAAAACACTCACTGCCCTGAGGTGGCTTTTACACCCCAAACTATAGACTGAATGTCAGAAACTTAGAGTAGAAAACATTTCATTTATTGACAAGTTAAACAGGGACATGAGGAAAAAATGATCACATCATTATGGGCACTCTGAATCTCCATTTTTCTATGTTTATCCATGTAGGCTCTCACAAAACCTCCAAAACCGGTGTGAGAGCATCTTCCTGTAACCATAGGTGTGCTGTTTGCATGAGGGACTCAGTGTGTCTCTCTGCATCTCTTCTCAGCTGTGCTATAAATGGGATTTGCTTCAGCTGTTCCTGAAGTCAGCCTGGAGAACACACAGCTGGTAGTTTGGATAGGAGGTGTGGATTGTGGTGCTCTTTAGATCCCAAAGAAAACAATTCTGATGTCTGAGGTCAGCATCTTCCTGTTTATCACAAACATCAAACTTTGCCTTGGACTTTAGCCCTTTACTGGTGCAATGCAAGTGAAAGCACAGGTGAATCTGAAAGGAAAATGGCTGTAATTTGTGAGCTTCACAAAATGAGATTATGAACTGCACAAGGCAACATGGAAATAAGCCCTATATTTTATCCATTCAGAGCTGGAAAGAGCTGACTAGCAAGAGTGAAATCATAGAGAGAGATGCCTTAGTAAACTGTGGTGGAGGTGACAATGGTAACTTCACTACTAAGCCAAAACTGGTGTCACTTGCACCTTCTGCCAGACTCTGTGGTGTGCCAGTTAAACCAGTTCTGTTGCCCTTTGGTTGACACCCACATATATTATAATTACTCCCACATAACTACAGCACTGTGTCATTTTACCTGAACAAGAGTATTTTCTGTGTGAAGAGCCAGAAGAGCAGGATATATCTAGAAAGACAAGAAGTGGTCATAAGGAAGTGTTGACTGAAGGAGGCTGCACCTCCTTTTAGATTTCACTCTCCACTGGAGCCAGGGTGTTAAGTTTATTCCTACTGTAACATACACCATGTTATGTCTTCCCACTGACCTCTGTGTGCTACCCAGGCTATGAGTTAAATCTTCTTTGTGTTGGAGGTGTTTAGCTGGGAAAATGGAAGAGCAGCAGACTTCAGAGGGTTGGGAGGTTACCAGGACAAGGAAGGCATGTTCCCATTCTGCTGAGAGCGAGTCCTGTTCTCTCTCAGTGGCAAGGAGATTGGTCACTATTCACTAACAGGTCCTGAAATAAAGAATATTTATAAATTTTTGCAATCCCTTTACTCAGGAAGGTCAAAAGGGTGTTGCTTTCATTGCAGCCTGTTTCTTGCACTACATAAACACCTGCAGGTTATGTCAGGCAGGACTCAGCTGCTCTATGAGGAAATGCAAGATTTCAACACAGGCCTGGACTGCCTGGGAAGAAAAGCTCATTCAATATAGGCTTTGGGAAAGTTTGTAGCAAATGTCAGTGGCAGGGTTTGTCTATCCGTTATGAAAATTGGAGTACATGGAAAGGAGGATTATCAAACTGGTAAAGCAATACTATCACCAGGATGTGATCTAAGGCTGAACCATTGCAGGGAGGCTGGGCTGAGGCAGGGCTGCAAAATTTGACTCTATTAAGGGGTTTCTGATTTCCACACCAATTTATTTGCATAATGTCTGTGAGTGTCTAATTCTCTCCTGCTTATTTATATTTTTCTCTGCTCTGGAGAATATCCTCCCTGAGCTTTCTCTTTAATGTATCAAAAAGAGGTTCCATCACTAGCCAGAGGTGTGACCATACAACTTGGAGAGGTGTTGCTGCTTTTACAGCTCTATTATTTGACAGTCTGTGATGTTTCCACACTTAACTGGAGAGCTTGTCAAATGCCTCATTGCCCTCCTGAAAATCGCCTTTCTTCTGAGCAGGGGTGACAAATGACCATCACAGGGCCCAGGGAGCAAGAGGGAAACTGTAAAACTCAGTAGAAATTAATTTCCTGAAGCAACAGACTAAACCCCACATTTGCACAGCCCCTGGCAGCACTTCTGCCTCCCTTTGGGAGCAGTTGAAGTGTGTTCCCTGTGCTGACCTTGGAGCTGGTTTTCTTGGCTTTTGTGGCTCACTGAAAGGACGTGGCTTGTCCATCTCGGCACAGCCAGGTGCCTCTTCCAAACCCTTCCTCCAGGACTGAGCAAACTACAAACACAACAGGTCTGTTTTCCCTTTAAAAAGCAGGGATGTACAAGAAACAGGATCACCCAGTCTAAGGAACAGGGAAAGTTTTGTCCCCAGTTTTGGCCCATGTTTGTGTTTCTGGCTTGTCCTTTTCTTGGAAGGGGGCCCTGAATTGGCAGGAGACACCCTGGGAGTTGAGGAGATTGATGTGAGGCAGGAATGCAGGAAATCTGTGTGTCCTCATGGATAAGGCACCCCTGGCTTTACCTGAGGTAACTCCCCTAATGCCATTTGTGGTCAGGCTCGTTATTATAGTTATTATTACCACAGCTGCCTCCAGGAGGAAGGCACTGGTGCACTCCAGTAAAGGCAAACGGAGGTAAGGAACATTAAAAAGGTGCTTTTCCTGCCCAGGGCACAGTGCTGAGGGGCTGGCTCTGGGGAACTGTCCTGTGGCTGTCCTCTCTGCCTGGGGGCCAGGAGGAGACCCCTCCCCTGTGCCAGACCCCTGGGGCAGGGTTAGGTGCCCTGTCCTGCCCTTGTCCCCCTCTGAGGCTCTGAGCAGGGCTGGCTGGGCTGTGCCAGCAGCAGCTGCTGAAGCAGTTGCAGAGAAGCTCTTCCCATGAGGCAAACACAACAAGGGAAATACCTTGTCTAAAAAATAGAAGTTGCCTTGTTTCCTGTGGTGTGTAGCCCCTTGCTGCATGGAGGAGCTTCTACTGCAGGGTCTAATCTTCTGCTGCTCCTGGCACTTGTCTGGGTTTTGGGGGTGTTTCTCTCGTGCCTTGGCTGCAGGTAACACTGTGCCTGCTTTCTTGGGCTTCACTTGCACCCATGTAACCCTCTCCAAACTGCCCCTGAGTGGGGAGATGGCTCAATTTATTGTCTCGTAATATTAGGTCTCTCAGCCATACTGCAAATAAACCTCAGAGAGAAATCAATATATATCCCACCCTTAGCACATTGATTTACACCACCTTTCCGATGATGCCTCTTGTAACAAATGCAAAAGGGCTTTTAAAGACTTATCCAAATGCAAATGTCTTCCATGTGCAAAGCACAGCAGTGTGAGGTGGTGAGGAATGTGTGGTCCTGAAACAACTTGCACAGGGTCAGCAGGCTCATGCAGGGTTGGCTTCTGTGCATGTGAGTGCATGTCTGAGAGAGGCAGCCCACAGTCTGGGAACAAGCAGTAAAACAGTGGGATGCTGCCTCAGCATGTGGGCTATAATGGAAATAGGATGGTGACAATACATGACGACAATAAAAAAAATAAATATATAAATAAAGGCAGTGACAAGGTTTGAACCTTGAAGCACTTTGTGTCAAGAGAGGAGCTGAGCACAAAGAAGCAGCACATGCCATGCCGTGCTTTTGAGCTGCCTGTATTTTGGTGCCAGGCAGCTGAGTGCCTCAAATTTTTGTGTGTGAGAGCCTCAGTCAGATGATTACAATGCCAAAATATTGGCCTTTTAGCTAACAGTGAAACTCCCTGTTCTGGGTCAGGCAGGGCAAGGGGAGAGGCTTCAGACGTAGCTGGCATTGATCAGGGGCTGCAGAGCTGGGTCCTGTCAGTACCAGAGCAGCATTCTCCACACTTGCTCACACCCCAAAGCCCTTCAGTGACCTGAAAGTCACCCAGGATTGTGTCTCTGCCTCTTCTTTCAATTTGCTGTGTAGAAAGTATAATTTGTGTTGCTATGTGTTGTGTGAAATCCAGGCATTGCTTAGTCACAGCAAACCTTTGTGTTGAGCTGCATTTTGGGGAAGTACAGCAGCATCAGTACCTGGTGTCCCCTTCCATATGGCAAAGCACCCACCACAGTCACCAGCTGAAGTCACCTCTCAGAGGACTTGTAGGGGCTTCACAAGGTGCTGTTCTGTGCCCTGGCAGAGCAGCATCAGATCGTGTGTGTAAGCAGCCAGAGACAAGCACTGGCAGCACAGCCTTGAGAAAATGCTGAATGCAGCTTTTTGCTGGCTAAAAAAGCACTTGGAGCTCTCTCCTGCTGCTTCGTTCCCGGTGTGTGAAGCGAAACGAGGCTTTGTACATAATTTGAAAGCAAACAGGATTGTGTCAAAGATATCAGAATTCACTATTAATTATTTCTGCAGACTGGAATGACCCATGGGAGTCAGATATTTTAGCCAGCTCCTCTGGGCAGGCAGAAAATACAATTAAGTGTTCCTATCTGATGGAAGTGGGCATCACCCCCTAAATGGTACAGAGATACACCCCAGCAAAGAAGCTGACAAAAATAAAAATAAACAAATTCTATTTGATTTGGAGCTGAGCAGCACATGAATTTAAATAGCTACTTTCAGTTGGCTACTTGGTATATTAAGAACATAATTTTCCTGCTTCATTACTCCACTGTAAAACAATCACTAATGAAGATAGAATTAAGAGTGTGAAAAAAATGCTTTCAAATATTTTGCAGTTTGACTCAAAGTGGCTCCTTGTCTGAAAGGGTAGATCTGGTAGTTCACAGAGCTGCAGGTATTGCTGATATGCACTATATAGTTGCTTTAAAGGTGTCAGCATTTCAGAGCTGTTGGGCTGTACATCTGCATTGCTGCAGCCTATGAGTTCCTATTAGGGCAGTTTCCAGTATTTTCCAAGCTTCATCTCCAGTAAAATGGCTTGAGGAAGAAGGCACAGAGGAGAATAATTTCTTATGTGTTTATACAGTGTCTACCACAATAGGATTCCAATCCTAAGTGAAGTCTTTGGGTACTGCCACAGTATAAACAATCTTTCAAATGATAAATAAGTTTTCCAAACACTGTTTAAGGGCCCTTTAGGATGCTGTGTAGCACGTCTGGGTCCTACTGTACAAGTTCCCTGCACCAGGGATTTACTGTTGGTAGTTTCATAGGATGGGTGCTTGGCTCACAGTAAGAGCTGGGCATCTGGCAGTGTTGTCTTTCTCTTGAAAGACTCAACCAGAGGTGCAAAACCTAAACACAAGCCTCAATATCCTTCAGCTCTAAGGTTGGATTGGTTTGTGTGACCTTCTTGGGTCCTCAGATGTCCTTAGAAATGCGACCTGCTGAGGTCTGAGCATCTCCTTGGGTCCAGTAAGAGCAGAGGGTTAGGCTAGCTCAGGATCTCGTTCATAGGCAGTCTCCCCATTGCTTTTTAATGCTGTTGGTTCAATATGTAGAATGTTTGTCTCTTGAAGGAAAAAAAAGTCTTAGAAACAGGATTTGTAATAATTCTTCATAATTTGGATAAAATTTGCACCTTTCACTTGAATGACCCCCTATGCAAAGATTATTTCACTCACTGAACATCATGATTTCCCATAAATTCCCAGAAAAAGCACTGCTCAGTCAAGCCACCTCTGCCTGTATGGCAGAGCAGTGCTGCAGCAGTGCTCCTTTGCATGGTCAGTGAGCTGTGCTTGTGGTGCACATTTCATGTTCCAGCCATAGTCCCACATCATACATAAAACAAGATGGATTTTCCCAGCAAGGAGCTCTGTTGTACCTCAGATCTGCTGTGCAGCTGCCTCTGTCCCCCAGCTCAGCTCTCAGTCCCAGCAACACCTCAGAAAGTGCAATACTTTAAATAGAATGGTTGTATGTGCATCAGCCCAGACTGATTGTATTCATAAGCTGCCACTGCTCTGGGCATGCACAGAACAGGCATGGCACCAAAAAATGGAACAAAAAGCCACAGAGGCTTTTTCCAAACACTTCAGCTGTAACTTGGATATTGGGAAATGCACTTCATAGGACAATGCACGACCTCTGCACTGAGACCCATTTGCATGATTTGTCTCTTCTGTATTCATGAACAGCTCTCCCATTATGGCTATTCCTCACATTTATTTTATTTCTAATTACAGTGATTTATGATTGGATTTTAATTAACTTATCTTGTCTGGATCCTACCTATATACTTAATTGAGCCTTGCAATCTAGGCTTCACACTGGTGGAAGTTGTACATGGCAATACCCTTGTAGCCACTAGCTTTAAATTAATCTAAGATTAGATTCTGGAATGGAGCAGCTACTGAAGATGATCTCAACTTTTGTGGTACAGAGGAGGTGAATAACTTGTTCAAGGTCTCTTCTGAGCCCTGTTCTCCCAACACCAAGTTCGTGCTCAGTGGTCCTCAGACTTCCATTCCGTGAGTAGAGTGCCCTGTGCCTGTGGGTACACCCTGTTGTCCTGGAAGGTTGGCTTTGTGGATGCTGTCTTTCATCTTCATGGCACTCAGCAGCTCTAGTGAGACCTCAGCTGTGTCTTTGGAGGGTGCTGGGACCCCAGAGCAAGACAGGAGGACAGCAGACTGCTGACAGCGCTGTGGTGTCGATTCCCCACGGGGCTGCCGCGCGTTCCAGTCCGAGAGAGCCACCTTGCAGGGCAGCCCTGGCTGCAGGGACACAGGGCCAGAGATAGCTTTAATGTGACATCAGACTTTCAGTTTAGTATGACAGTCCCTCAATTTTCTAATAAATTTGGGTCAATGTTGGTCGTTTGTGGGATAATTAAGGTTGATCCCTTCTGCAGGGCAAGCAGGAAGAAAATTCATTACTGTACCAGGAGGTCAGAGAGGGCCAGGGGGGAGAATATCTGTGTTCCAAGCACTGCTGTTTAGTGCTGCATCCTAATTGATCAGTGAACCATGTAAATGCTGAACAGGTCAGGCTCTGCATTTTATGAAGTGTCAGAACTTTTGAGGCTTGCTTTGAAAAGTTACCTTGCTGTGCTGCATGCTGCTGAGAGAATAGGAAAATGGGATCTTTAACAATTGTTCATTTTTAATTCATGGCAAGTTCTTCTTATGATCTTTACACTGTGCTTGGCCTGCTGAGCATAGTGATTGCCCCTGTAAACAAAATACTCACAACACAAATACAAGAACAAACATTCTCCAACCCTTCTCACCTCCTTCCCCCTCATGCTGGGTGCTGTGCAAAGCAATGGCAGAGCAGCGTGTGTTTCCTATGCCTGCAAACAACCAAGCTGCTCTGTAATAATATTTATTAGTTGGTTTTGGGGACAGGCAAATTATGGAGCTAAAATCAAAGCCCACTGAGGCCACTGTTTCACACTACCTTGGGTGTGGACTTCCTTTCCTTGTTTTTCTAAGAACAGAAACTGATCCCAAGCACAGTCTCAATCTTACTTCTACCTGGGCTCCAGGATTCTGGAGAATGTTGCCATGAACACCATGCCCTGAACAGAAGAAAACGGGAGCATCTCACAGCAGAGCTGCGTCCTTGTATGGCACTTCTAAGCTGGAATTCCAACACTGGGAGGAGGAGATTTGCTATAAATACAGGGCTTTGTTTGCAGAGCTTTGACTTGCAGGACTGTGCTCAAGTCCCATAGCCTAAGCACTCTGCTAGAACAAATTGCTTTGAGAGACCTCAATGTTTTCCATTTTACTATGACTGGAGGAATGCCAAGTTCTTTTCATTCACTTATAGCAACAAAACTTACCTGACCTCAGGGCATTACAAAGTGCAATGAGTAAGAATTATCCAGGAATGAGAGCTTCCTATGAAGCAAGCTGCATATTCATTTTTACAAGTGGTGCAGGAACAGAATTCCTACTTGTTTCATTAATCACTTTTGTGACAGGCCCTTCACCACTCCTTCCTATCAATGCTAGAGCTGGGAAACATTGTTTTCACAATGAGAGAGGCAAGAAGTGGATCCCTAATTATGAATACTATTACAGAGCAGAAGCAAATCACTCAAGGCTGTTTTAAGTATCATGCAATGGAAATCATCACTCAGGCTCAGACAATACGCATCTGTTACTGATATTAGAATTGTTAATGTGAGCATGTCATGGTTTTCCTTTGTGATAAGACTGTGCAAATAAAACAAAAAGAAATAAATTCAGAGGATGCTTGAAATTCTGGTTCCTCCAGGCAGAATTCCTCTGGTGGGCCCTGGGCTGTTCACTGTTTGAAAGAGTAGAGTGGAGGATTTGCATCCCAGTGTGGGACAGGTGTGCTGTGAGGGATGGTCTTGTTATGAAGAACAAGGAATTTCTAATCCTGAGAGAGGGAGGTTGAGGCTCTCACAGGAGAAACAGCTTTTACTGCTTTGTGAAGTGAGAGCTGAAGAGAGAATGTGCTTGTTGACTATAAATTCAAGAGGAATAGATAGCAGGAAGGAGAAGAACTCTGTTGTTGGCCCATGTATCTGTCAGTTGGCCCAGTGCCTTCCCATTGTATGAATGGGTTACTGAAAGATGTTACTTCTCCTAGAAGACTCCGTTCTTTTCTAGTCTTGGACCATAGCTGCTGTGGTACTTTTATGCTTGGCACTAGAGTGGAACACTTACAGTCAAGTTGAGATGAATTTGGTTTCAGTGTGAGGAGGATTCCAAATATGAGAGCTGCAGGGATCTGGGAAAGGCTCACAGTATTCAGACAAAGCACCTGAAATAGCCATAAATTGGCTTTTGATTAGTATCTGAAGGGTTGGATGATGTGAGAGCATGTGATAGCTGAATTGTGATGGCTCAAAATCCTCTGTAGTCCTAAGGGAATGCAAGCTGAAATAAAGAGACTGTGTAACATCACTGAAGTGGGGAAAAATCTACATGAGGAACATCAGCAGATTTACTAGCCAATGGTTTATATTTAATTATTGATAGTAATCCAAATACTTCTTACTCTGTCTTGTACTATTTTACAGTGTTTTCCTCTGTGTATTGAATGTCTGATTTACTAAGGAACTATATGCCTTGGAGTTGTGTAAGAACAATGAATGTATTCATCAGCTTTCATATAAAGCAGCTGTAAGATCTCACTGAGGAGGGCTTCTGCAGAGTTAAGCTAGGGGATGAAGGGAAATGTAATAGAATTATACATAAGATTGGCACATCCATCTAATGTGCTACATGGGCTGTGTCATAAGGTTGGTTGTTTTGTTCTCCCTCTGTGCTTCGAACTTACAAAATATTTCAGAAATTCAGCACCAATATCTAGGGTAAGACTTTAGCTCCCACTTAGGCCCTGTACAAAGGAGCCAGGGTCTCAAATGGAGGGCTGTGTTCAGCACTTTCTCCTTGACTCTGCCTTGGGGGAATGCTGCTCATCACACTCAGCCAAGAGCACAGATCAGTGCCCTGCCCTTCCAGGCTCCCGGTGCCTGCAGTGAGGGGGCTGTCCTCAGGCATTTTGGGGAGTTACAGGACAAAGGGAGTGCAGTGCTTTGAATTCTGCAGCAATTTCTTGAGTACAGCTGGCGTGGGATGGCACAGACCAGGGCAACTTTGCATGAAAAAATTTACCTGAGTGAATTGTCAAACTTTTGTCCAGGATAAACAACCAGGGAACGTCAGATTGTTCCTGTAAGCTAACTTCTGCCAGTGGACTCACTGAAAGTACCAGGATAAACTCTCATTCTTCCTCTGCACTGCATTGTATCCTTGCTTTGCATTGGTAAGGTGGAGATTTCCTCATCTGGAGCCTTAAGGGTTCATTGTGCTACAGAAGATCTCATGCACAGGTTTAACTGAAAGGAGGCTGCAGTGAGGTGGGGGTTGGTCACTTCTCCCATGTAACAAGTGACAGGACAAGAGCAAACAGCTTCAAGTTGTGCCAGAGGAGGTTTAGATTGGATAATAAGAAAAATTTCTTCAATGAAAGTGTGGTCAGGCATAGGAACAGGATATCCAGGGAAGTGGTGGAATCCATGTCTCTGGAAGTGCTCTAGAAATCTGTAGATGAAGAGACATGGCTTAGTGGTGTCCTTGGCAGGGCTGGGTTAATGGATGGACTCGATGATCTTAGAGGTCTTTTCCAACCCTAATGAATTCTATGATATTATAAAATTGCCTGTCTAGATTGTTCTTTGATACTCCACTGGAAGGGGTAGCCCATGATGGAGGGCTGATAAAATGGGATGGAAGACCTCACTGGGCCTCCCTGGAGGAATGTGTGGACTCAGAAGAACAAATGAAAACACTTCCCACGTCCTGTCTGAGCCTGTGCTCTGAACTTGGGCTGCTCTTCTTGACAGCTTGAGCAGGTTGGGATGAACCCTTGCAAAGGGGAATGTGTTCCCAGAAATGACACAGCAACTCTCTTGTGTTGCTACTCACCAGGACGAGTTAGGAGCCATTGCAAACAACTGGATGCACACAGGATGAAGTTTTACACTGTCCTCAGCTATCATCCCTCTCCTGCTCTAAATGCATCTGAAGGGTGTGATTCCCATGTAGACTACATTATAGAACCAGGTCAAACATGAGGAATTTGGTTTTTTTACCTGCCTGCTAACCTGACAGACCACATAGTTTGATCTTTGTGAAATTATCTGACTAGACATGGCACTCTTCAAAACTAGAGGATTAGGAACTATTTAGACAAAGGAGAAGACAGGTATATTAAAACACAGTGATGAAAGTTGCTTACCCTAGATTTACAGGGAAAATTAAATTAAAAAGGAAACTGTTACTTATTTGACACTGAATGTGGGAATTATTGGGGGAAGTGTTACTTATTTGACTGTGAATGTGGGAATTATTACTAATTGCAAGAGTAATTTCTTGAAAATGATGCTGTAATGATTCTTTCTATTACAAGTGGTAATGCTGCCATTACTACATTACTCAAATTCAAATCCATGGGGGAAGCTCTGTAGGGTGAGCAGTGATTGAATGTTCAACATTAAAATAACTACACTCAGTCTTAAATTTAGAATATGTGATCTGTATCTAATGTTCTCTAGATTTCTTAAGGTTTCTCTTCCACAAAGATGCTTCTCTTGTCTGCACTGTCAACTGGCTCATTTGTTATTTTTATACTAATTAGATGTTCAGGACATGTTTAATGATAATATTCAGAAATGAAAGAGTTTTGGCATTCATACAATGGTGAAAATCAAGAAGTGAACAGCTTATTTCTTATCTATAATGCTGTGTGAAGAAAAATTTGTCAGTCCTATCCAGAGCTTTCCTGGTTTTGCTGCCTCTTTGAGATAGGATTTAAGCATCTCAGTGGAAACATCTTGTGGCAGTGTGAGAAATATGACAGAGGTAGGTGCAACAAATGCTACTCCAGGTCTCATTTTCATTCTGTAAGCCCTGGTGAAGTGGGCAGGGTGTGTGAAGGATCAAGAAAAGCCCTTCTGATTAGAGTAAAAGAGAGTTATGAAGTTGGGCTTCCACACAGCTTCTCTCTACTAAGTGTCTGTCTCACTGACCCTAGGGTTCCCCCAGAATTTCCTAAGGAAGGCAGGGCAAGCCCATCCCTTGGAAAATACTGTTAATTCTGTTCTCCCAGAGGTGAGGAGCTTGCTTGATGGGGAATTTTAACCAGTATCTTCTGTACTACTTGAGAGTCAATTCTTTGCCAGCCAGATGGAGGCATGTGGCTGCTGTGTGCAGATGTACCTTGGCATGGCAGAGACCAGGGAACACCTCTGAAATGCAGGCAGAAACAAGGTGCTTTCCTCTCCTTGCTTTGTTGCTGAGGTGTTCCTGGGTGCAGCTGGGAGCTGAGCCACTGCTGTGCCCTGCCCTTGGCTTGGCTTTCAGTGGGAGGCTGTGTTAAATGCTATTGTAGGAGCGGCTCTGAAGGAGAGTTTATTCTGCTTCTCTGCACCAAATGAAGGGGAAGGAAACCCTCAGAACAATTTTTGGGTAACTTAACTGGATGGAAATTAGGTAGTCATAGAAAAAACATAACCCACCTCCACCAGAAGGTGAAGGAGCTGTGGGAGATGGACTCTCCTGCTTTGGAAGCACTTGCAGAGCTGCTGCTCTGTTTCTCCACAAGGTCCTGGGCAGGGGCTGCTGGCTGGGGCTGCTGAGGCGACTTGGCTCCCACATGAGGGAGGTGCCTGCCCCAATGTGGGCACTGGGGGCTTCTCCCTGGTCTCACTGCTTCTCCCTTCAGTGATGATCTTGCTTCCTTACTGGGCTTGTCCCAGTTAACTGTAGTTGGGGACTTGTCAGGATCCTCCTCTGACAGAGACATTTTAGTCTTTGCTCTTCAAACATATTCTCCTTTGTAAAAGCTTTCAGAATGTGTTTTCTTTTTAAGTGTAATTTTGAACACATTAATGATATTGGCAATTACTCAAAGGAAAACATGTAATCAATGAACGCTTGCTCATCTGTGGGGTGATAAATTTTAGAAATACAGTCTGTGCTTGCCTGGAATTTATTGCTTCAGGCAAGGTGATGGCTGCAGCAGTGCCATTTCCAAAGACTGTGCTGTGCATTTATTTTCTCATTAGCATCTAGTTTCTATTGTCTATTTTGAACAAAGGTAACCTTGGAGTAGGAACACATTCCTTTCTGTCAGGAAGAACTTGTGATGCTGTTTCAAAGGTGCATGCATGATTGAGCAGCAATACATCACAAGAAGCTCTGCAAAGAAGATAATTCTCCATGGGCTGTAGTTGAAGAAAAGAAAAATCCATTTTTTGAGATTACCGTACTTTGTGTGGGGGGGAGGGTTAATTTATGTGTGTTGTGACAAGCTCTCTCAGATGGTGAGTAGACTGTTTGTCAACTCATAACTATCATTCTCCAAAATAGCAAGGATTCATTGATTTGCATTTTAGTAGGTTTTGATAAAAATCTATATTCTTTTTTGAAGGAAGGAAGGAAGCTGTTGTCAGTGAAAATTCTTTAAGAAGCAGAAATTCAGAGGGATTTTTGCAGTTCAGGAGAGGAATTCGAAACAGTGACTCTAAACTTTAACTGCAGCATCCATTGTATAAAGCCCTTGGTTTATTGCTGTCATTTAATGCCCATGATGCAGACAGACTACACTGAGCTGGAAGTTCACAGGAGCTGCATTTCTGAGGATGGAGAAGAAGATGAGGTGGGGAATTGAGGAGGGGCAGTCCTGTGGCAAAGCACTGAGCTGTGCCCTGGAGGAAGAGGAGGCCCGTGGTGGAAGGAGAAGTGTTTGTGACCAAGAACATCAAATGTCAGTGGGAGCCCTGGAAATGGAGCTCAGGTGCTCCTGTTTTGGAAGCACCTGCATGCCAGCAACATCTCAGAAACATCAGGCCCAGCCCAAGAAGGTAACTAGGAATGGTCCTTTCTGTAGCTTGGCCCAGAGCTGGGATAATAATCACTGCCCAGCACAGGACAGACCCATTCACATCCCCCAGAAACCACAGGGCATAGTTAGAGCAGGAAAAACACAGGCAGCAGAGCCAGGTATTGACCAGGATGCTAATCGCAGTACTGTCATTTTACAAAACACAAGCTGAGACCTTTTACAGCTCTGCTTAACCTCAGTCTGGTGCTCCAGCAGAAATGTGCCCCCACATCTGAGGTGAGCACTGGTGCAGGGGAGTGGCTTCTGCTAAAATCCCACCATGGGATTTTAAAAACCTCTTTTGAAACCTCTGGTGTCTGGAGAATCCACCAGTGCAGGGGCAGCTGCCCTGAATGCTGCCAAGATTTTGACTCAATGTGCCCCTGGAGCAGCTCCCAGTGCCACCAGCACTCAGGGATGAGCTGAGCTGTCCCAGGAAAACAGAAGCACAGACAATGAGCTGTGGAAGGAAGCTGGTGTTAGAGCACAAGGAGTGTTCCCTGCTGCTCTGGGTGGGTTTTATCCCAGCTGAGCTGGCTCTGTGCTGAGGACTCTGTGTGCTGAGTACAAACAAGACTCATCCCACTCCAAGGAGAGAGCAGTGCCTGGGAATTCCAGAGATACTACAGGGCTGCACCAGCCAAAGCAGCTGGATTGTGGCTTTCAGCTCTCAGTTCCAGTGAGCTGTGGTGTTGGCCCTTGCTCTTGTGTGTTTATGATGATGGGGATGGAACTGACACCCTGGAGTTTCTTGTTTTCAGGATTTTTCTGTGGTGGCAGGTGTGAATCCTCAGCTTTCCTAGGACACCAGGGTCCCAGGAACTTGCTTCAGGGGAAAATAGGGATGGTCAGTTCTGTGCCAGATTGCTCCTGGAGGTGAAACCTCCATCAGAGGAGTGAGGGGTTTAAGGATAAACTTCCAGTGAGAGGCACTGTGTAATCACAACATGGGAAGATGGCTCTTGGCTTGACGAGCTTTAGCTCTGCAGTCAGCTACAGCTGTGCTGGCTCAAAAGATCACATGAAATCTATGCCTGTTCCTATTCATGAAACTTGATGGGTTCTGAACATAACAAACTTTAATGTGTTTGAAAGTGCCTTAAGTTGGTAATGATGATGAAAGACAGAGAACCATCCAAATTTCTTCTGTTTACTCCTGTAGTATAAACAGCTTTATTCAGTAGTTACTACATGGGATATTCAAGATTTTTAACTGACAACAGAAATCCACATATGGCTCAGAAAAGTGTTGGCATCCTCTTGTGTGAAGTTTGTTAAAATTGTATGATAGACATCTTGTTATTTTAAAAATCCTTTTCCTTTCAAATAAATTTATTCTGTGGTTTAAAAACTGTGTTTTAAAAGCTAATTGGACAAGGCCAAGGTTATAATTAGATTTATGCTCATGCAGAGTAGTCTCCTAGGACTATTTTGTAACTCCATGTCTGAAACTGAAGTTTGTCAGGGTGTCAAAATGTATTTTAAAAAATTGTCATCTGCTGTAAGTGACAATTGCAGTTGTACCAGGAATTTTTTAGTATCAAAGGCAGAGATGATCTCAGATGGGGGGGATCTGCCATTATTTACCATCTACCTTGTCACTCTGGTTTCCTCCCTTCTCTCCTGGAGGCCAAAACTGTCCTGCTGATGGCCAAAACTGTCCTGCTGCTGGTTTCTGTAGGGTTAAGGAGGTTAAACCAGCATGAGGTCGCTCACTGAAGGCTGATTCATAGCTATTAACAAGTGCATTCAGTAATCATATTCCCTCTCCCAAAGCAATCACATCTGTAAGAGGAGCAGAAAATAATTTATTTAGGACATAAGAATCTACACAAGCAGCCTAAACTTTATTTTATTTTATTTTTTTAATGGGAGTTTAAATTCTGTTTCTCTTACACAGAAAAGCGTGCCTTTGTTTGCACCATTTCATGGCTGAGAGGTGTCTGGGCTCTCAAAAAAGCACAAAAGTTTCATTCAGCCTACCCTGGCCTTGTAACTGCCCTTCCCACCCATACTGAAACTTTGTTAGCTCTCCTCTTGTGCTTTTACCTGCTGTTATCAGACATCAGAGAGACCTGCTGGGTCCTGGCTGAGCACAAGGGCTGCTCCAGTGGGTTCTCTGTGGAGAATTTCTGCCCTCAGCCTTGTGTGACCCTGCTGTGCTGTGGCATGGGCACCTGGGGGGATGATCAGCTTACCTGGGCTTTGCCTCCTCTCCCTCATGATTACTACAGAAAGCAGCAGCTTTTACAGTGGAAATGAGAGGCTGCTGCCAACAAGTTCCTCCTGATTCCATAGTGCAAATCCTGCATATTAAAGAAGCTGTTCCTCATTAGACACACACTATCATTTAGCACAGGGAGGTATCAACAAAAGGCAGGTATCCCTTTGCTAACAGCTGCACATTTGGGTAGTCAGAGTTCATCTCTGTCCTGAGGAACTTGCAGCTTGTGCACAAGACTCACAGGGAACTTTTTGAACGGGGAATTTTCCAGTAGTCAGACCTGAGTGGTTTTGTGGAAATGACCTGACTTCCCAGACCTCTGACAGAGCATATCCATGTCTGAATGGCCACTGTTTCCTGTTTTCCTAGAAGCCCCAGCCCTTCCAAAATCCCATACAAGTGGAATAAATAATAAAGGCTTTCAATTTCATTTAAAGGCTGGGGGTCTTGGACAGAAATGATCCTGGAAATTTTCGTTGTTGTTATTTGCTTTGTTTGTTAAAGTCTTGTTTTCTGGTAAGCTCTATTTATCACCTAATAGAAGAGGTGGAGGAAATGTGCCTTTGAGAGCAAACCCATTAAATGACTTCCCCAGGGTCTCACATGTACTCCAGAAGAAGAATTGAACTTACAGCTCCTGACTATTAGTAGGGCCTTAACTGCAGAATGATCTCAGTCTTGTTATGTGAACATAATCTCAGCTATATGCTGGCTGACTTAAACCTCTAAAAATAAAAGCAAAGCTCTAGCTCAAAAATGAAATAAAATGCTGGAATCCCTTCAGTACTAGTGAATTATTAATATTAACCATTTAAAGAGAAATGTTGCTGTTGTAGAGGAATAGCCTTTTTAAAAAGTGTTTTCAAAGGACAAATGTTTATATCCAATAACCAGACTGCAGGGAATTATCGCTGAGAAAGCTGCTTTGAGTCTTTGCCCATAATTTGCTAATGAATTTCATCTTAAGTGCAGTTAAAATTTAAGAGTTTGACTAGGGACTGGATTGAAAATAATAATTTTTCTTCTTCCTGTTTTCTCTCTAGACACTTGTTAAGAAATGTTTGAATGCAGTGAAGTGTTAAAAGACTGAGAGCTTGTTAAAATAGCAGAGGGGCAGCTGTTGGAGGGAAGGCAAAGAAGAAAGTAAGGAATGCATGTGAAGAATCTTTCTTTCCAAGGAAGATTAAAAGCACTTCAATTTGAGGAAAAATAAATGTTCTTTCAGATCTTCCTGTTACACACTTTAAAATCAAATGAGGCAGAAAATTTGCTTGGCTGCTTCTATGAGCATCAGTCTTTTATGTCTGCATTGGGACACCAGACCTGGTGTGCATATGCCCAGGTTAATTGCACTGGTAATGGTCCCATGCAGCAACTGGATCCAAAATTGGATGGATATTTAGGAATAATGGATGTACTCACAGTAACTAGGATTGCTAAAACCAGGATAATGTGCTCAAATATCTAGGCTGCAGTGAGTGATACATTCAATTTTGATAAGGATGTTTTGCATTAAAAAGGCTCCTCTATCTCAATAATTAATCAACTTCCATATTTATTGCTCAATAGCCATCACTCAGCTCTGGTTAGGCATCTCCAGAGATGGCTTCTCCCAGTGCTTCTGCATTCCCTGCAGCCTTCCCAGATGGTGAAACCAATGGGATCACATCAGCTTCAACCATGAGGGACAAACCCAGCAGCTCTAAAGCACAGAAGTGTCTGTCTGTCCTGGTGCTTGCTGGCCTGGGCAGGGGCTGAATTCAGGCTGGGTCTGTCTGTCCTGGGCAGGGGCTGAGTTCAGGCTGGGTCTGTCTGTCCTGGTGTTTGGCCTGGGCAGGGGCTGAGTTCAGGCTGGGTCTGTCTGTCCTGGGCAGGGGCTGAGTTCAGGCTGTGTCTGTCTGTCTGGGAGAGCAGCCAGCCAGGCTCTGCAGGGCACAGTCTCATCATGAGAGTGCAGCTGGTTAGAGCCTGGTGCTGACAAGCCCAAGGTGGTGGGTGTAATCCCCACATGGCCACTCACTCAGGAGTGCACTGGATGGTCCTTGTGGGTCCCTTCCAACTCAGAACATTGTGTGATAAGAGTCTGTGATAAGAAAGCTGACTTGGATTATCCCAGGAACTGTGGGCACGGCAGCAGCTGCCATTGTTCACTGCAAGTCCTCTCAAATAAGAACCAGTCCATGTTTGTCTACCAAGACTGGCACAAGGGAAGAGCCTGGGATGTCTCTGTTTGTGTTTGCCACATGCTAAAGGAAGGGGCAGGTCCTCCATGACTCCAAGCCACTGGTGCCAAACAGGAAAGGACTGCTTGGCCTGTGCCCTGCTCCCTTCTGCTCTCTCTACCTGTGCTGGGTTGGATCTGATGCTTTTTGGACCCTGCCTGGAGCTGAATCTTTTTGTTAATCCTACTGAAAATTAACTAAAATTAATTTTTAGAAGGTGGTCTTTGGTTTGGTTTAGGTTTTTAGTTGCTTTGCTTTGGTTTGGTTTGGTTTTGGCAGAATTGCCCCAGAGTTGGCTCAGCACAGGCTCCAATGAATTCAGAGCTGAAGGAGGGCAGGGAGCAGCACCTCTGCCTTCAGAGCTGCTCTCTCAGCTGTTGGTCCCTACACTGGGAAGTAGAGTTAACAAGGAAGATTTGTTAAGTGAAGTGCCTTAATTTTTGTGATATTATTTCATATTTGTGGAGTAGATATCCTGCCCTAGGAGCAGATCTGAGCTGACTCTCTGGAAAGGTGGAAATACTCTTTTGCTTTTGAAAAATTGTGCTGATGTGTGTGCAACCTTAGCTTGTTTCATGGTTTACAGGCACAGGTATTGAAACAATTCAATTAGATTGCATGTGATTAAAGACACTTCTGCTGTTAATCAGTGTGGATTAGGAGGATAGGTTTAAGAGTTTGAAGGGGGAGCTGAAAATATGGAAGGGGATTTATTAATATTTGAAGTGCAGACTGTCACTCATTCAGCTGTAAGGCTTTGGGATCCCAAGAAGCCCTTGTTTCATTTCCCAGCAGCACACAGTTGGGAAAGTCTGTTGACAGATGCATCATATTCTGTGAGAGACTTAGTGGGAATGTTTGCCCTGGACTTTTAGTATTATCCATATATAGTTCTTATTTAGATTGGATTTTAAGCAAGAAATCTGCTTCCATTCCAGTCTAGTTTGCATTTCAGGGCTGACTTGTACACGTGCTGGAACAGGCTGAGCTAATGCCACTGAAGCCCTGAGTGGGATGTGGGGATGGAGCAGGCACAGGGACTGAGCTGAGCTCCTGTCCCACCCCAGCTGCTGTGAGCACACAGATCACCAGACTGTGCTGGGACAGCCCATGGCTCTGACCCTGTCACATCAGGAGTCCCAGGAGACATCTGGCAACAACTCTGTAACCAGACCCTCAAATTAAGGTACTCTGAGCTCTGAAACTCTGCAAAACCCACAGAGATTGCTTGGCTGATATGGCAGATATCCAGGTAACTAAAGAATATTCTGCAATGTATTTGTGTTGCTGTCTTTCAAAATTATAGTGGTATATTTTAGGGACTGAATTAATAAGCCATTTAAATCATCCAGCCTGACTTCTGTAACATCAGAGTTTTTCCTTACTTTCCAATAGAGAAAAAAAAAAAATCTTTTAGTTATAAGGACCAGTCTGTCATCCCCCAAGAGGGCTGTTCACCTACAAATTGTCTTTAGTCTTAGAAGTTCATTTTGTTGGGCTGATGCCTTTCAGCTGAGTAGGAAGTCCATAAAAATTGCTTTGATGTTCAGCCTAATGTGCTAAATTGAGCCTGGATACTGAAAACATTGCCCAAGAAGGGCATAGAGGTGACCTGGCTTAAAATTTGGCTTGTCTTCACCTTAAAAAAAAGAAAAAAGAAAAACCAAAACAACAAAACTAAAAACCCAAACCAGACAAACAAAAAGTCCCAAGCAAAGAAAAAAACACACAGAGAAATTATTGCCATCTAGTTTACACATGATCACAGCCAGTCCCTGTATGGTTGCTATAGTGTTGCTAACACAAGGGGATCAGGAGTACTGCTGCTACTTTTCTAGCTGAGTAGTAAAATAATCCATGTTGGGGTATGAGTAGTAATTTTCTGCTACTACTTTTCTGGTTGAGCAACGAAATAATCCTCGCTGGTGTGCAAGTACTTTTCAGTACACAACTGAAAATGGCTTTATCAAAATCCTCAATTAAAACAAACCCTCCCCTAGCCTCAAATATTAAATCCTATTCATTGGCAAAACTGGTTAGCTTGTCAGTTTGTTAAGTGTTCCTAGGACTAAACTCACACTGCCAAAAAGGATAACGCAAAACGCAGAGTTTTAACAGAGCCATAAGAGGGATGGAAGCTCTTCTTTCTCCTGCTAATGTATTTCCAGCACTGCTTTGCATCCATCTGGGGAGCACAGTCTGAGGAGTACACCATTAAGCATTATCACTGTGATTTCAGAGCCATCCTGTTACCCTGAGTAATAACTCATTTTCCAGCATTGTGCACACCAATATTGCTGTCAGGGCTGAGAGCCTGACCCTGGCACTGGCACCACAGGGGAAGGGAAGCCATGCACCAACATTAACCATTGTGAGCACTTTCACACTTGGTAAAGCCAAACAGGCCCGTGGACCAAAGCTGCAGGCTGGGCAAAATGAGGCTGTTCTGTTACTCCAAGGCATTTTGGTTTATGGTTATAGTTTTCTGTGGGTTTATAAGACAGTTTTATGTTTTCCTGGAGGCACCATTTTCATTTTGAGGGCAAATCATGACCAGTGTTGGATTCATCTGTTTAATGAGATCGCTCCAGGTAGAAGTTGCTCTCTGTTAATTAAAACATTCACTTGAACTCAAACCTGAAATACTGTTTGGAAGCAGGAGAGCAGCAGCTGCTGGGTGTGGATGTGAGAGGGAGGCTGAGGTTGGTGGGAAGGTGCAGCTTTGGGGCAGAAAGAAGTACAAGAACCTTTACTCATTAAATCCCTGCTCTTTCAGTCTCCCTGTTGGGCCACCTCACCTGCAGTGAAATGATGGCTGAGATGTCAATTGATAGAGTATCACAAGGGGCTCTTGCTGCTTAATCCCTAGACACAGAACTAGAGACCTAGTCCCCATTTCCCAAACAGGCAGGAATGTTTTCATTACTATGTTAATTCAATCTCTCCTAGAACAGTGATACTTTAATTGCTCCTCTGTTTTCCTCAGACATAATCCAATTCCCTTTGGCCCCCTAGTTTATCCACACATTAATTGGGTTATTGCCTTGTAAAACAGAAGGGCAAATATATAGCTTAAATTTTATAACAGACAGTTAATAAGCATGATTGAGATTTTTTAAGTGCCCTAATGCAATTACATGCCAGGCTCCCAGGAATTTCAGTGGGATCTGGGTGCCTTCCTGCCTCACACCTTCTTGGAAATTCCCATTCCAGATATGTAAGGATGATTATATTTCTTTACTGTACATTGAGTACTTCAGAGTTTCTCCTTTTCAACCTGAATTCTTGATCCTACAGTCTTTAATCCTGTAAATCTGCTTTTGATTTAATCTAGTAAAATTCCTTTTGATTTCCTTGATAAAGGATTGTGGGGTCAAAGCCTTTGAAGTACAGGTGAAGGCTTTGAAGTACAAAAGAGGCAGACCCAGAGCTTGGGGGACTGGAAAGTGGACACCCAGGTTCTCACATTCAGGACTGCAGTCCCTGTCAAAGGTGACCCTGTGCTTCCCCAAGCTTGTGGCTGCAGGACCAATGTCCATCCCCTGAAATCTGAGGGAGCTGCTGAGCAACAGCCTTGTTCAGCACATACAGAAAGCTCTGAAGCTTCCCCATCTTCCCACACCCCCTTGCTGTGGGAAGGAGTTTACTCTGTCACAGCCAGGTCTGGGCTGGTTGTCCAAGAAGCAGCTGTGTCTGAACCCCCCCTGTCTCGTGGGGACTCTTGTCCTGTGAACTTCTGTTAACTGTGTCAAGAAGCACTGGACCAGGATAGCAGCAATGAAAATTATTAGAAAAAAACACAGACTGTCAAGGATGGCCTTAATTCATTTTGACTTGAACAGTGCAGTGGAGCACCAGGGCTGAGCACACTGTGAAGATCTTCCCCCCCTTGGCTGTTTCAAGCACCACTTGCAGCAGCAGGATCAGAAATAACCTTCACTCATAATCAAACACATCCTGCAACTCCTTCAGCTCTCTGGTCTGGGAGGCAGCAGCTTGCAGCAGAAGGGGAGATGGCTGCTGCACCCTCCCACGAGTTCCTGGTGACACCAGGCTTGGGACACCCTGAGCAAAGAGCCACCATTGTGACAAAGCCCTCCCAAGGAAAAGCCTGGGCTCTTTCCTGTCACTGACCTGGAGTTTGAATCAAACAGCACAAAAGGCAATAGGGAATGATCAAAGGGTGAATGCTAATGATAAGAACATTACATTAATTAATGGAATACCTGCCATGCCCTACCTACAGCACACCTGTGGAGTGGCAGTGATCGATTTTCTTCAAGCTGGCAAGGGAGAAATAAGAATTGCCAAAGCAATACAGACTTTGGCCTCTCTATTCCTTTAAAATATTGAGTGAATAAAACTGACAGGGATCATTTTCCTTTGACTGGTTTTTAGCTAAAAACACTTTCCATCCAATCTTACAGAGTGTAGGTGTGATAATGGCCAGGGAAAATCAGATATTTCATAGAGCATTACAGGAGTTGCTGAAAGTCAGAACCAGAAATAAGTCAATAAGTGCAAGTGGTGGGAGAGAGCTGGGGACAGGTGCTCCTCCAGTTCAAGAAGGGACTGAAGATCCAGGGCTGGGCTGAGCTGGAACCTCTGAGTCCTGGTGAATGCAAAGCAAGGTGTGTTTTGGTAAAAAAAATTACTTTCTTTAGTGGAATCTTTCTTGTTTAAAGTAATTTATGGATTTAGAATCAGTCTCAAGTAACTTTCACTGACATGTGAACTGGGGTTTTTCAGGAAGTGCTATGCTCCTAACCTCAATGGCCAGAGTGATAATGAACATCCTGGTTCACTTGGGTGTGTTATGGAGCTAGGCACAATGTTTGCTTTTGCTTCTGACTCTTCCATGAGGAAAGTCAGCCCTATGGCTGGCTGGGCTTCCAAGTGCCTGTTGATAAAAAATTACTTCTATCTGGAAAGTGTCCCCTGTAAGAATATAGAGGTATGCTATCCTAGGGGGGCTGATAAAAGTCTCTGGAGGGGCTGGATTCTCCATCAATTACAGACAAATTCAGAATATTTTAAAGGTGCAGTTGTCCAAACAAGCTGAGAACTTTATGTGGAGTGTTTCTGATCTGTTACACTACATTGCCTATGACTGTCATAAGTATCATCTTAAAACCTACAAACAAATCTTGTGCTGTGCCTTTAATTTCCAGGAAACACCTTTAATTTAAATAGAAAAATTCTGGGTAATTAAAGCAAGCAAAATGCTGTAGTGAGGACTGTCCCATCCAGCTGTGATTGTGCTGAGTACCGATGTTTCCTTCCTCCCTTCCCAAGAAATTAAAGGAGTTACAGTCTGGTTTCAGCTCTGTTCCAGTTCCCAAAGCTCTCTCTGCCCATTTCCCAGCAGGGCTGCTGTGGCTGGAGGCATTCAGCTGGGTGTTTATAGAGAGGGAAGGGTTCCCTGCCTGGGCTGGATCCACAGACAGTCCTGGGAGCCAGCCTGGCCCAGCACAGCGCCGGGCAAGGGCAGCTGTGCCAGGGCTGAGCCTTCCACGGGCACTGCAGCTCCTGCTGAGCCTCTGCGGTGCTTTTACCCCTCCTCAGCTCCAGCAGCAGAGAGGTGAGTTCTCCCTTGGGGAAACTTCCCTGGGTTTCATTTGGGAAATAATAAAAATGAAACATGGAGGTTTCCCCTGCAGGGTGGTGGGTTTGGAAAAGACAGAAAAGGCTGCAGCAGTGCTCTGTTAAATGCTCACTGCCACAGGGGAAGAGATGCTGTGGCTGCTAAATTTGGGGTGGATTGAAACTCCCTTGTAGTGTAGGGCAGCGTATTTTCATTTGGAGCTTGGAGTCCGTCCAAAACAGAAATGCAGAAATACAGAACAAGCTGTGATTCTGACAACTGCTCAATCCTGTCCTTCCATCCCTTCTCCCTGTGCAGAAAAACAACACAAGTTTTCCTCTCAAGCCCTTGGTCTTGCTTTCCTTTTCAGCTGAACACTCATTTCAGTGCTCAAGTTCTATTTCTTGAAAACCCAGAAGCCCAAAGATTCATTTTAGGAGACTTTTCTTCATTGCAGGCTTCAGAGTTTACATGAGGGGCCAGCATATACTTGTTGGGTTTTGTAGTTACAAAAGTATCTTAAATAATGTCTTTTATGGTCTCATAATCTTTATTTGTTGTTGGTCTTTTCTAATACCTTTCAGGATTTATTAGCTGTGTATATAGAAAACACCCTAAAATCTGATAATCTGTAATACTTTTACTCAGGCTGTTGAGTTGATGGCACCTTATGAGACTCAGTGACATCTTAAGTACTTCGTTGAAACTACAGCTATAAGATGATTATTGCTAGGTTATTGGTATTAAAATAACAGTAGCAACAAGGTTTTAAAACTGTTGCATGCATTAGAAAGGGGATAAAATACATTGATTACACTGGAATTTATTCACAGTTCTTTAAGACTGTGCCCAGATGAACCAGGAAAATGCTGGTCTTGCTGAGGGAAGCTGAGCTCCCATCAGTTCTGCACCAACAGAATCAGGCACACAGAAAAAGCCTGAGATGGGAGAACCAAAATACCACTGAAGCTGCTGCTGCTATCTTACCTACATGGGCTGTGGGCTCCAAATTCAAAGTAGAGGGAAGTACAGCACTGATTTCCTCCAACTGATTCCCAAATGGCCAACAAGTCATGGGGAATTGGGTGTTTTCCCCCAGTGAATTTCCTGGTCTCTCTTTGAGATATGTTGTCTTGGCCCCGTTCCCTGTAGAAGAGCTGCATGGACTGAGTGGTCTAAAACGTTTAAGATCAACAAGAAATTGGCCAGCATAGATGGGAACTTCAGTCCTGTCTCTGACTTTGAACAGGCAGTGTAAGATCTCAGGGATAAATGAGAAGGCTTAAGGGAAATGTCGCGCTTAAAGAACTTTATTGCTTACATTCTGTAGCACTGATTTTGATTAGTAGCTCTCTCATGCTGGAAGCCTCATATCCAGATCAGAGGGAGCTCCACACATGAGCTACATAGAGACCCCAGAGCTCACTCTAAGGGGCACAATCATAAAATAATTTGTGTGGTTGGAAAAAATAAGATGGTAGAAATGAGAAAGGGAGCAAATGTGTTAAAAAATGCAGATATGGATTATCTTTCAGCTCCATTTTAGTGAGGCTCAGCTGTGGTGCATGCTGTGTGTTCAGAGGTGTCAGTCTGGGTTGTTAACCTGGGACTTGGAATGCAGTTGCATCTGGGGTGCTGAAAACCATGAAGTGATACAGATTGTACCCCTCCTTTGTGTGCCATGACACAATTTCCCTGGCCCAGAAGGACCATCCAAGGCTGAGAGGTCATTAGACTCCCAGGGATGCACAGGCTGTAACTTTGCCATCTACAAGTGCTCTGTCACTCTGAAAAATCAGCCCTGTGCCTGGCATGAGATCTGAATTCCCCCTTTGTGCCAGCTGGTGCAATGCAAGTCTCAGGGCTGCTCTAACTGCAGAAATCTGTGAAGGTGGCAGTAGCAGTTGAAGCTTTATCAGTTTTTTCAGATGTGTAGGTAAAGGAAACGACTCTGTGACCTTGAACTGCACACGACCACTCTCTTTACAGCCTCAGCATAAACCTTATCAGGACCACATGAAAAAAAGCATTATCACCTTTTGGAACTGAGTGGGCTGAGGGCTGTGATCCTGAGCTGTCCTGAAAGCCAAATCCAGCTCTGCTTTCCCTGGCCACAGCCAGACCAACTCCCGAGAGATGGATGAGCCAAGTTCTGATCTCAGTTGTGTTTGTGGACTTGTCCCACATCCATCCCATATAAATCAGTCTTACCCTGCTCAGGGAAGCCAGCTGGGTTTTGGTCCCAATTAAGTCAATGGGAATGCTGCCATTGACTGCAGTGAGTTTGGGTTTCATTTGGGGTTGAGAGCTTTTGGTCTCATTTAACTGTTTCCTACTGGAAAAGGCACTATTGTCCCACAGCTGAAATAAATATTTGGCATCCTCTAAGCAAGGCAGCTCTCATGTAAAGGTGCATTGCATTTCCCATAAAAACTGCTGCAATATTTGGTTGGCCAGGATGCTTCCCTTTCATGCTGAATCAAGGGCTGTAATAAGCATGATGACAAAATGTGTGGAATTCTATGTAATTATGGCAATGGCACCACCTGCCTCTAATTAAGCTGCCAAAACATTTGGTCTAAAATGATGCAACGAATAAAAAAAAAAATTATATCCAATATTTTGGCAATGCAACAAGAAGCTGACTTTCCTCACATAATTAGTTTTAACAAAGTATTGTTAATCTGATTTTTGATTAATAGACTATTTAATCTTATAGCAGGCTGACAAGACTCTGATCTGCCTCTGGTTTAAGTTTTTTCCACCAAAAAGGCTAAGATTTGTAAGAGTTTTAAGAGATATACTTGTATAAGAAACATTAGATTTTCTTATTATTTGCATTGTCCTTCATGAGAACCCCAAAGGTTACATTCTCTGGATTCACTGAACTTTTAAGCCTTTCATTAAACTGGAAGCCAGAGGAAAAGCTCTTTTTTTTTCCCCTCTTCCTAATTCCTTGTACAGAGAAGTCACTGGTATGACTAACTGGGGGGAGGAGGGGTGCCCAGAAACCTGACAAGCTCTGCACATTTTAGAGCTGCTGGTCGGCTGGCAGAAACTATCAGCTTTGTGGACTGCTGTGATGCCCTGGGGTGTTTGGTGGCTAATGGTCTCTCCCCCTAGAAGTGCTTCTCGGATTGGATTTAGTGACAATGAGGAGGGGAATGTAATGTGTAACAACAGCAAAGCAGCCCAACCGCTTTTCCAGGACTTGTGTGGCCATTTGGGTTTCAGAGCTGTTAATGTAACCTGGCATGTTAAATCAGACATGATCAACACTGTAAAAGAGCCAAGCATACCAACAGTACAGATGGGTGGCAGATAATGAAAGCAGCCATGGCTGAGCAGTGTAAAACTGCTGATCAAACCACACTAATATGTGGGTCTTATAATTCTGAAAATCAGCATTTGAATATACAGGATGCAAACAGGTAACTGTGTATTCACTGTAGGCACCATCTATAAAAACCATGATTTTAGCAACTTGCTTGTCTCTTGCCCTAGGTGCCATAAATGCATGATTTTTCCAGTACCTTGTGCCCCCTGTAGCAATTAGTGACTCCATGAAGTTGGTGTAAATAGTTTCTGCCAGCTGCAGTTTGATGTCTCACCCTGTTGAGTTTCTGGGCTGTATTATCTACTCCCACTCCAGCTGCAAAGTCTTGATGAGCTTTAAAATTCAGAGGACTTTCAAGAAAGTCCCAGAACTTGACTGCTCTTGTAAAGGGCTATTTGTAAAGGGCTATTTGTAAAGTTGAGTGTTAATTCAAAAGATTTGTTTCACTTTTCTCATCCTGAAGTACTGATAATGGCACTGTTCTTGTCTCTGGTATATTGCTAGGCCAGTGTTGAGATTTCAGCATTTGAGGAAAGGTTTTCTGGTGCAGTTCCGTGCTCTGACAGCAGAGATTTGATGACATGAGCGATACTCCCTTTAGGGGTCAGACAGCCTTTATGTCTGTGTGCTCTCACACCCTTCAGAGCTGGGTGCAGAAGTCCCTTTGTTATCTCCAGGCTGCCTTTGTGCAAGTAGTAGGTTGGTTTTGTAGCAAGCCTTAGCAGATTTGCTAAATAAAAACCGAGTTGATGTGTGGTACTCTGGCCCTCCCGGTGTGAGGCTGAAGCCTGGAACCACCTCCGGATTCCACCTCCTGGCAGCGCTGGAGGTGTGGAGCATCCTCAGCAAATGCTTCCTGTTCAGCTGCTGTAAGGGGAGACAAAGAGGGCCACAGGTCTCACTGGATGCTGATGGGGTTGTGAGCCAAAGCCCGGCAGGGGAGGGTCCCACTCGATCTGCTGAAGCAGCAGGAAGTTGAGGTTCCTCACTGTTCACTGGCACACCAGACAATAATAAAAGCCAGGATCTCCACTGATTCCCAAATCTTGCCAATAGACTGCCCTGCTCCTCCAAAACAACAGCAACAACCCTTAAGTGGTCTCCTCACCTCTATTACATATCTATTGGACTGGCAGATTAAATGCTTATGACTTTTTTTTTTTCCCCTCCACTCTCTATCTTATTTATCAAATGAGTTTTCAGACACAGATTTGGGAATACCCCGTGTTTACTTTTAAATGCACTTGGTAACATTTGTTTTCTTAAAAGCTTATCCAATAACTGAACAAATGGGCTCCTGAGCCAGTCTATAGAAGGAGGTGGCTAGGGTCAGTTTAATATTTGCCATGATTAAAGTACACACTGCTGAGTAAATACAGAGAGGAATTATACGTTATTTGACTAGCTGCTAATTATGGTGAGCTCTTCCTGACTGTGCTTCCTTTTTAAAATATGAAAGTCAGATCCCTCAAAATTCTCATATTTAGTTCCTTTGGAAAAAATGTTCTGGTAAATAAAACAAGTATTACTGCTCTAGTTTGTATCGTGCTTCTTTTGCATGCTAATCTGAAGTTCCCCTGAGATAATTTGACAAGAAGGCCATTAATGCAAATTTAAGCGTGACCTAGAAAGGACTTACTTTTCATGTACCACGTTGACTCTCTGCTATTGTTATTTGTTCTTCTTTGTTTTAAACTGCCTGGTGTTTTGGAATTGCCTTTTCTTCTTTTTATTTCCCCTTTTTTTCTTCATGATTATAGTAGCACAACTCAGAAGAAATACATTGCTTTCAAATAAAATGCTGGAGTCAGATATGAAAGTGTTGCACGTAAAGAACAGAATTTAACTGGCAAACACTAGATATAGTTTGGGAAAACTGTTTTTGTAGGCAATTAACAAAAGTTGACTTTAATTTCTTTCAGTTTACTGGAGAACTTGCATGCAAATGTGCATTATAGATACCTGAGCTTTCCTAGCAGGTGTGGTCTCAAAGCCCTTCATTGTCCAACCATGCCAACTGGCCAGCAGAATGAAGTAAATGCTAAGAAACCAAAACTATTGTAAGGATTAAACATTCTCTTTCCTTCAATGGTTTGTTTCAGTAATTTCTAGGCATAACATAATTTTTGGGAACTCTGGCTCTGGCATTCATCTAAGTTAACTACTGCAGAAAAAAGCAAGGAACAGTCCCTAACACTCCAGGATATCAATGCTTCTGGGATTATACCTTGTAAGTATACAAGTTATAAGGTTATACCTTGTAAGGAATAAAAAGGTCAGAGCCACCTGCTTCCCTTTGGCCCTTTACAGGTCACTTCAGGGGTCTTACTATGAATAGAATAGAATAGAATAGAATAGAATAGAATAGAATAGAATAGAATATAAAGTATGTAACGTTTCCCAAAGAGATCTCAGAGCTCTGTGCCATCTTCTTTCTCTAAGTCCTTGAAAAACACACATTTGCTCACAGTCAGGAAAAGCAGATCTAGCTGGTTTCCGGATAAAATGTGGCTTGTTAGTCTGTCGTAGTAGAAACTTCTCTGAGTCAGTAGAGTTTTCCTGCTTTGGACTGGTAATGGCAGCAGGAAAACCTTTCCTTTCCCTATAGCTCCGGAGTGCGCTGCGAGGGCATCGCTGCTGCTGGCCCCGGGACGGCGCACACAGCTCGCTCCGGGTTAGTTCATATTCCTGCTCTCCAGGTCGATGCATCTGCTTAATATTCGGCTGGAGAGAATGCAAAACACTTCCTCGTGTGGCGCAATGGGGACAGCGCTCAGTCCTGAGGCGCAGGGAAGTTCAGTGCCCCGGGGTTCGGGGGTAATTGAAGCGGAGGCTGGCGGAGGTGCGAGTCCCGCTGGAGCCGGGGCTGCCCTGCCCTGCCCGGGCTCGGTGCCAGGCAGCGGCACCGCTGACACCGCGCCAGCTTCTGCTGCCGGAGAGCGCACCCAGTGTCCAGCCCGCTTGACCCCCCGTCTGAGCAACTTGTTTTGCCATTTGTCACTGCCAAATGTTTCTTTATTCTGCCTCAGTCACTTGGTTTGCCACTCATTTGACTCCCCGCATAATTAACTTTGCCAGCCAATTGACTCGCTGTGTAATTATCTTTGCCAGTCGCTCTGGTCTCTGCATATTAATCACGGTGTGTGCTGGGCCTCGGGGCGGGCTGCGGCTCGGTGGGGCTGGCAGCAGGTGCTGGCCAGCCCTCGCACCCTCTGGCACAGGCAGAGAGCCCAGGGGCTGCCGGCACAGACGGGACCTGGCGGGGCTGGGACAGCTGCGCAGACACGCTACCACTTGCTGCTTCTCTTCCTGACCCGAATTTAACTCCGCTTCCCAGCAGTGCCCCCCTCCAGCCCTGCCCCTCCTCATTTAATTGCACTCGTCTGATATCTCATTCGCCCGCCCCTGTCGGCGTCCCTGCCACGCTTCCCCATGTGCTTTATCACACCCGGGCTGTGCAGCCGGAGCCCTTCGCCCCCCGAGCAACCTGCAAGGCGTCCACAAATTCTTTGTTCAGCTTCAGGTGGGGGGCTGTTTCGGCAGGAGGCATTGGAAAATCATCTGACTTAGAGTGACAAGTGTGAAGAGCAGTTGCAGACAGTTTATACATCCTCCTCGGGGAAAATAAACCTGTTAGTGTGTGCCATATGCTACAAAGAAGTGGCTCTCGGCCACGCAGCTGAAACACTGGAGCCCTTCTTTGACTCTTTGTCTGCTTGTCTATTTGTCCTCAAAGCAGGAGCCCCTTACAGCTGACACTTCTTAAGTCCTGTTTACCAAATAGCTGTGGACTTTGTAAATAATGCAGATAAAAGTTTTGGATGTTGTTGGGAATAAATAACATCATGTCTAGATTGATAGCAGGATAATGTACTTTGGAAAACTATCTTGCCTGCCTGCCTACGTTTCAGAGAGGGTTGTTTTTCTCTGTTGGTGCAGTTTGCCTTTAAAATCTCTCTAGCCTGTGCGTAGTTCTGCCCCTTCTGTCCAACTTCAGTCTGGCCCCTGTATTGCTTGATTAAATTTCATACAACTTCATTCGCTACTGGATATGCTTTAGCTCTAAAAGCATGATTCAGCACCAAAACCAAAGACTTCCAATCTAATTTTCCCTGATGGTGTTTTCTAGTTTGCCTGGATGGATAAAAATCCATTGCTAGGATTTTGGCCTCTTGGCATCCTTTTGTAGTGACTGGTTGTTTCATAGTCCAGTTATCCTCCTTGCTTAGAGACCTGTAACAAATTCCTGTAAAGAGCTTTTTAAAATGGTCTCCCATTGCTCAGTGTTTTGCATCTGTATGTAACCAACAATGTTGTGCAGGGCTTATTTTTTGGAAGTGTCAAGAAATATAAACTCCCAAATACATTTCTGAGATACAAAAGGCACAGGTCCCTGTGGTGCAATCAAGAATGGTGTTGTTATCTCGCCTGATTTTAGTTTCCAGGTGCTGGGGTTAGTACAACTCTGACCTGAGGTTCTTTAGCCCCTCTGCCCAGCCCTGTGCAGCCTTGCTCAGAGGTTTCTCATGGAGCTGGACACGGTGCCCTGTGGGGTGAGTGATGTGAATGTTTTGCTCATGTCAAAGGGAGGAAAGCATTCCCCCTCCTCTCAGCTTTTCTTTTGGTCTCCAGCCTTTACATTCCCTGGCATGTTCCTTGGAGAGCCTGAATTATTGTTGGTAGTGGTTTTGTTTTGCAAGAGGACGAGTTCCTCGGCTGACTAATGCAACAGCAAATCATCTCTCCTGGCTTGGTCTTCCCTGGACTTCCGCATAACAAAAGGAGAAGGAGCGATCCCATCTCAGCTGTGCTGGGCTCTCACGCCTGAGTTTCAGTCTGGGGCAAGATAAATGAGCTCTGCTGGGAAGAGATCTGAACTTCACAATCTGGAGTCTTTCTTCTGAGGCTTAGCAAGCTTTTTTTCTTTTTCAGAAAAAATAATGAGTTCATGTGTGAAGTATGAGTGCTGTTTATTACTTTTTTTTTTTTTTTCCTGAAGTGTCTCTCCTCTGCCTCTCCCCACAGCTTTGAGCTGCAATAAACCCACTCAGAGCTGCACCAAGAGCCAGATCTGACTGGTGCAGACAGTGAGGCTGCTGAAATTCGATTTCAGCACAGGAAGTGACATGACTGGGGCAAATTCCTCAGCTTGATATTTAGGAGGAAATGTAACATCATTGGTGGTTTGGCTGGGGCTGCTGTTGTTTTGGGCTAGGCTTGGGTCAGTGGGAAAGGCAATGACAGAGGGGATGTGCTAAGGCAGCCTCACCTTACCTGCTCGGGGACAATCTGGGGGACAAGGGCACAGCTTTGCATTTCCCCCAGGTCAGTCCCTGCCTGTATGGATGTACAGACTCAGGGCTCTGTGCACAAGGAACTCCAGCAGAAAGGAGGAAAGAAACACAGTCCTCCCACCAAGCTCTGGCTAAAGATTAACCTTGCTGACTAACTGAATGCTGGGTATGAAAATTGTTAAAACTAATAATAGACTAAAAAACTGGGCTGTATTTTTCCTCTCCACTGGCTGATGGAGGGCAGTGTTGCCACCTGTTTGGGCCAGTATTTTCAGATTTTAAATAAAGCTGGTCTCCTTCTGTGATACAGTAGTGAGAAGTAAATTCAGTTCTATTAGAAAAGTCTAAAGCCCGAAGTGAGCTAATAACTGCTTTGAGTGTGTCCTTAAAGCTATGTTTCACACCCACTCAGAACACAGAGATAACAGTGTTTACTATCACTTTGTAACTCTGGATGACTAAATCAAGAAGTAATGCAATGAGGCTGCCTGCTGTGTTCCTCTTTCCTCTTTCATTTATTAATCTTTCTGTAAAAGAGCCCAGGGTCTGTGATCCCCTCCTCTGGGAAAAGCAGGAGCAGGTTCCCCTCTGGGGAAAGCCTGGCTGCATTTGGGGAGATGTGGAGACACAGAATGCTGCTCCTGGGGGGGTTTCAGCTTTGCTGACAGAGTGGGCTTTGCTCAGGACTCTGAGTTTAGCCTCCCCACAGAATAATCCTGCCCCCCTCCAAACCCAGTGCAATATTCCTCTCTGTACCAGTACTGACAACAGACTGTCAGAGCAAGGGAGGAAAAAGAGACAACAGCAGAGGAAGGAAACATTGCTGCTGGAAATCATTGGCCTTTGAAGACCTTTTTTAAAGTCTCTCTATTATTGCAAAGATGAGCTTGCTATAAACTCCCGAATGGACAGACAGAGCCTGATGTGCAAGAGAATGGGCCTGAGACAGTTTTCTATTATCTGGGAGATTTCTGTCTTAATAGAAGCTTTCAGAGCCAGCATGAGAGTTGAGCTCCAAAATTATGCCCCCACAGGAACATAGTGTGTTCTGATGGAAAAAGCAAATAAATTGTTTTTTATGATATTGGACACACACAGTATTATTCTGCTAGTTCTCAAGTCACGCAGACTCCATCACAGACATCGAGCCTAAATGTCTTCTGTGGCAAAAATCAAAATCACTTTCTCTTCTCACTGAGAAAATGGGGCAATACCTGGTGAAGGTGGCTGCTGTGTTCATCTTGCAGAGCTCTTCAAAGTTTCCTTCTCCTCTCTGCTGCTCATCCCTTTCTACCCTTATGCACTCATTTTTCTTTTAATTTTTCTTTTGACAGTATCTACTTACTCAACCTGTAAGTGTGAAAATCAATGTTTACATAATTTGAACCAGTTAAAACTAATTAAAGCAAACCATCCAGGATGGGCTGAAATGGAGAATAGTCTTTGCCCCAATGCACACACACCCCTTCAGTCCCCTGCCTGTCACACAGCAGGAGAAAATGGTAAAAGTTTCAGAATCAAATCAAAATGTCAACTTAGAGGAAGTTCTGCTACCGCACTGCTACTCTGTGCTGTGATTTCAGCCATCAGAACAGAACTCTCTCCACATTCAAACCTGTGGTTTACAAAATAGATTTTGTACTTCCAGTCTTGCCACTACTTTATTTACTTTACTTCTTTCTTTACTTGCCACTTGTGGGTGCTGCCTCCTTTGGGAATGCTGGCCATAGCTTCCATTACTGGCTGCACTATTTATCATAATTCCACATTATTTCATTTTCTGCCAATGGCAATCATATTATAGCAATGGATTATTTACCTCCTTTCAGCTTAAATATGATCTATATATTTCAGCCCAGCTTAATAGCTCTTGCATTTACAGTGCATTTTTTGAAGATTTTAATCAGATGTATGCTCCAATAATCCCTACAACAATATTTATTTTTCTAGCAAAACCCAGGATTCAATAAAGAGGCTGCCTTCATGTTTTACAGGTTTTTAAAAGGAAAGAATCTCACGAGCAATTTTTGTGTTATACTTTTTTTTTAATCTGCAATTAAGGGAATATAATTACTCTTCACCTTGTGTTCTGTTTGCTTTTTGCATTCCACTTCTGTGCTTGGGGTATGAATCATGTTTTATTTCATAGTTGGAAAGCAGGCATGGGATGTCTGGGCTGTATTTTTGGTAGAAACACTCAGCTGCTACAAATCAACAAAGGAGTCACTGGAGCCAAGTTGGTTTAGATGAACAAAGGATGTAACCTTTGATCTGCAAGAAAAAGCCCTTGACCCTACTCCTTTGAAAAATCTAATTTCAAACAAAAAAGTACATGACTGTCAATCAAACAGATACCATTGTCTGGGTGAGGGTTTGCCCTTGCAGGCTTTTTTTCCTCCTCCAAGGAATGCAGTCGACAGAATTCAGATAAAAACCCGATAGCTAAGAAAGACCCTTCAGCAAAATGTTTGTCCAGCAGTGTTGGAACTTGCCCCTGGATGATGAGTTAGATCCACCTTTGTCATTCCCTCACAGCTCTCATGCAATTAGGCAGCTGATTCCAGCACTCCTTGGAACTCCCAGAGAGTTTCCAGCCTGGATCTGCTCCTGCTGACAATGTTTGACCCTGCTGGAGCAGAGTGGGCCTGGGCCATCTCTCCCAGGTTACCTGTCTGTGCTCTGTGCTGCTTTCCAAACCTCAGGCTGTGTCACTGATGCAATAACTCTGGAGGCTCAGCCGAGCTTTCCCTTGAACCTGCTCTGTAATTAACTCTGTTTCAGGTTCTTATCAGCAGATTAAGAACTGCAGAAACATTCTGCATTTCCATAGCTTCCAAGCCACAGAGGAACTTGGCCACAGCCTTGGCATTACTCAATATGTCAGCTGGAGTCTTAGAAGTTTTCCAGACCTTTTAATCTTTACTCCTCACATAATATTGTTCCCTTCAAATAGATGTCATTCCACCCACAGACACTTTGCCTCGTGGGGATCTAAAGCAAGCTGGATTGAGTAAAGACCCATTTCACACATGGAGGAAAACACAAGAAAGATAAGGCCTCTAAATATAAACCTCCATTTAGGAGGACAATAAAGCCCATGCTTAAATCCATTCCTGTTGTAATTATTGGTGTTATGAGAGCTATAGAAGCTACATCCCTATCTGTACTTGATGTTGTATGCATATATAATGAGGAGGAAGTGGTGTGTCCTGAAAGACTGCCTGGCAATATAAGGATAAAAGCAACAGGGAGATCCCAGCCACAGACAGGAGCACAGGAAAGTTGACAAAACTTTTATCTACAGAGGTATTCACTGGCCAAAACAAATTACCTGTTGAACAGTGCTGTGATCTCTGTGGGTATTGTGGCATATCCTCAGCCCTAAGCATGTATTTAAGTCTAATTGAAGAAATTAAAGTTTAGCATGTGCTTCAGTGCTTTGCTGAATCAGGGCCATAATGCTGCCACCAGCCACTTTGACACTGGACAGAGAGCAGCTAAGGACTGTGTGATATCAGAGTCATTCCTCAGCAGCTCCCAAATTGGGGACATCGTGTCCAGCCAGGAGAACTGAAGCCCCTTTCTGTGCTGTGATTTTCAACTCTGATTAAACCATCTCAATGTACATTCCCGAGGCCACTGATGTAAGAGATTCCTTCCAGAGAAAAAAATGGTCAAGCAATGCTGCCAGGAAATGGGAGCCTTCACACTTGGTGCCTGTATTTATTGTAAATATCCTGACTGAAGTCTTTTGTGTGATAGTTTGAGAAGCAGCTTGTTGTTGTCACCCTCTTCAACTGCACCATTGTCCAAGTCTGAAAAGAAATTGGGATCTCATCTGTGGTGAAAAAAAATCCATCTTAGAAAAGGAGATGAAATACAGTGAAGACAAAAATAGCCTGAAAATGGGTTTTCAGTGGGAAAGAAAGTTTCCTGGAGTTCTTGTCAAAATAATCTTCATCAACAGAGTTCTTAAATGCTATGGGATTTTCAGGGGTTTTTTTCTGCAACAGTAGATTCAATACATGAATGCTCCCTCCCAAAAGTGGTGCTCTCCCTGACCGTATGGTCACAACATGACCCCCAGTCCCTCGCTGCAAACAAATTCAGCAGCTTGGCAGCCTTCTGTGCAAGGGGCCAGCTCACCTTACCCTTACTCAGTTCCCAGAAGCAGCAAAATGGGAGGGGAGTTTTGCAGCTGAGGAGGATAAAACCCTGGAGTGTTTGTGCTGGCTACGCCACCATGCCCGTAGCAAAGGCTTGAGAGCTCTTCTGCTGGAATCAACAAGCCCCTTGTCCCAGGACTCCAAATGTGCAAGGCTCCTTTATGCATTAAAGCAGCTAAAATCTAGACAAAAGGAGCAGCCAGTTTTTTTGCATGCTAACAGTATTAAATGTCATTATACTGTTAAAGATCAAAGGAACTGAGCTTGGACCAGAGTTCTCCTTCTCCCTTGCTGAAAGCAGTCAGTGACTGCAGGCTATGGCATCTGGGCAGGCCAGCACTAACCAGAGGGGCACATCCGCTGGCTGTGCCTGGCTGGGAGTCCTCAGCCACAGAATCAGCATCCACAGCTGCTTTCCAGCCACTGCTGGAACTTGTGGGCATTCCCATAGCCCTGACCACTCACCAGATCCTCATTAAGGTGTCAGAGCTAAAGATGAGGAATGTCAGGTAAAATGTGGGGCAAGGATAGGGCTTAGTCACCACGAGGTGCTCCAGACTTTGCCCCTGGGGGCAGGTGGGACTCTGCTCCAGGGATGATAACTGCTGTGGTGGCTGTGGACAGCCACACCGCCCTGTGGCTGCTGATGGGCCTCACCTGGTAAAAATTATCACAGCACTAACAAAACAGCACAGCTAATTACCAGAATTGAGAGGGGAATGTCTTAGTGAAACCACACAGCTTGCTGGGTGTGCCTTCAGTGTATGGTAAATCCCTCAGTGGAAACATCATCAATCTGCCACCACAGGTACCTTTGTAATTAAAGTAGCAACATCCCACATACATCTCTCAACGTCCAGTGTTCTTTCTTCATTTGCAGTGCTGGTTTTTATCTAGGAGCTCCTCATGTGATTTGGTTAAAGGCTGCCTTGGAGTGTGCTCCTTCTCCCCCAGCCACCACAGCAGCAGAGACCAGGGATGCTGTGACAGGGACTTGCTGAAGCCAAGCTGCTGAAAGAGTTTTGGGCAGTTCTGTCTCACTGGAATTAATTCCCCTGTTGAGTCAATAAAATCTGGATGTTGAAGTTAGCACAGAGTGTAACACTGAGCCATGTGAGTGAGAACTGAGAGGGTTTCTTAACTGAGGAAAACATGCTGGTGACTGTCAGAGGACACATTTTTCCTTTCACAAAAAAGCATGCAATGAATCAGCTGCTGATGAAGAAAACATACCTCTTTGCCACCTTTTTTCTTTTTATCTGAGAGTCACATCTGCATGGCAAATGATGGTGAGCGAGAACCCCACGCTTCCTTCAGAACCCTGCACTTCCATCTGGCAGCAGGGGGGATGTGGCTCAGCTGTCCAGAGACACAGCAGTGATGAAGATGTAGAACATCTGAAGACCAGAGACTTCTCTCTGGATTTTTTCCATGGTGTTTTGTCGATTGTACCTCCATCCTCCCTCACCTGTGGGAGAAGGCTGTGATGTGACAGGGAGCAATGCTGTCACACAGCTGGGTGAAGCTGCACCTTTATGTGCTAGTACCAAAATGTCCTTTTGTAGGAAGGCAGAAATAAGGAGAGATTGGGAGACCAAAAGTATTCTGGGATTTTTGTGGTTTTGTGATGTTTCTTCACTCTCCCAGGTGTCTCATTAAAAATGAATTAAAATGAGACAATTAGCTGCTACAGAGAATTTACAATGCTGCTGCATCAAAGTACTTTGGAGTACTCACTAAATAAGAGCCAAGTAATTGGTACCTATCTCTACTGCTTGTCATAAAAACAATGGACATGGTGAGGGTCCTGGAGAGATGTGGTCTTTATTGAAGAAAGAAAATAAATGCTTAAAAATCCTAATTATAAACAACATATATAAATTAATGTGATTAGCAATAGCTTGACTGGCTTTTTCTTTCATTTCTCTTTTTTTCCCCCTGCTTCCTTCCACACAGTTTTGTTCTGGTTGCTGTAGAATGGGTTTCCTGGTGAACAAATAAGGAAAGGCAGAAATAATATTACTTTCACAAAGCTATGGTCGAAATGCCCTTGTGCTTCTTAAAAATGGAAGCAGGTCAGCTGGAACCCACTCCCTGTCAGTGCCTGCAGGACAGCTGCACCTTCTTCTGTCTGTCCTCTCTAACCTTGCAGCTTCTCTGGTTAGTTCCTGAGCAGAATTCAGGTCTTGAACTACCATCAGGACCAAAATTAAGGCCGAGATTTCCCATGTCAAATGTGCTGTGAGTGCAGCAGCAGTCCCTGTGTGTGGGGCAGGTCCCCTCTGGCACAGGCATGTTTGATCCCTGCAGGCAGAGCCACCAGCCTGGGCTGAGGGATCCTGCCAACCCTCTGCTGTGAGCCAGGATTTACTGCTTTTCCACATCTTCACAATGGTCTGGCTGCTCCTGCCTCCCCAGCTCTCTGCTCTGCAGGATTTCACCCCAACAAAAGGAGGAAAGAAACAGAAAAAGCAATAAGACAGGGGAGTGGCAAGAGAGAATTTCTGATTAACTTGTTTTCACAAGCTCCTTTTTATTTGAGACTATACCAATTCCAGTTTTCATAACAATGCATTTTTCCTTTGACAAGTGCTTATTTCATTTCATATAGTTGTCTAAATAGTTATCACACTGCTAATGTTTCCAGCCAGAAATTATTCCCCAGTGTGCCAGATCCAGACCTTCCAGTAATTTGTGTATGTAAATTTAGATGATTATTACTATTATTATTATTATGTTCACATGTAATACTACAGGTAACAAAATGAAAGAGCAGGTACAAATTATCCGCATAAAAAGCTGCATAAAATATTCACATAGAGAAACCTAATTTTTCTTGTTTGTAGAAATGTCTGAACATGTGAGATCTATTAATCAATCTCACTAGCACCCATACAGCTCATATTTATTGTGTGAATCCTAACACCATCTTCCAGTAGTTCATAAAATATGATCACTGTGAGGAGCTGAGCAGAATTCAGAACTGTATGATTATTTGGTTACTACTCTGGGTCTAAAATGTCTTTTTTTTTTCCCTCATTTGACAGCCAGCTCAACTATAGTAATCTAGGATTTAGCAGCTGATGGCTGTTCAGCACTGCAGGATGCTTTATGCAATTAGCAAAGTTAATAAAATGCTGGACAGGTGCCTTGCACTGGGGAAAAAGGCATTGTTCGTATTTGCTCAGGATCAAACAGTTATGTTACTTTGTTCCTTTTAAGAAAGCACTTATTCTAAAAATGGGATGAAATAAAGAACAGAATCAACGATTGACTTGTTACTGGTTGAATTTTACAGTAACTTTCCCTGTTTTCTGCTTCCAGGAAAATACAAGCACAATGCTTTCAGGAAACAACACCTACCTATTTGCAGAGGGGCACAGAAACAAAAAGTACACTGAAAAAGGCAAAGCCTGAAGAAGATTACCCTGGAATATCTGAGGAACAAGGTGGAGCCAGATCTGAACCATCTACCTTTAGTAATGGGTGGAGGACAGGAAATATAAGAGAGGTCAGAGAGGAATAAGTCCACTGTTCCTCCTCTCTTTGACAGAGTTGATCCTTGGAAATCACACACTTATCAGCTTAACTCCTGGAAAGACAGCAGAGAAAGTCAGTGAGAGAGAGCTGGAAAGTGTCTGTAGAACTGGGGGAGCAGAAAGCTCCTGCTGAGAGGTCAGCCATGAAGCACAAGAAAAGCAAGGATAAGGTAAGTGTGAGAGTTTGCTTGTACCTTCACTGGAGAAATCCTCTGTTTAAGGTGAATGTTCTTCTGCATCTGCCCTTGAGGGAAAACTGAACTAGGTAGTTCTCTGTGAAGTAATTTCTGTGTTGGTTTTAAAGGAAGATTGGGAAGTCTAAGTGAGAGCCTGTAATTATGATGGGCTGGTTTTTAAAATTTAAAGTATATACATATATATAAAGAGCTTGAAAGAGAAATTGCAAAGTCAGTCTGCCAGGTTGCTTGTCCTCTGTTTCAAGTCATGTTGTTCCAGGTTGTATTGCCTTTGTGCTTCCCTCACCTCTTCTATATTTATATCCTTCTAAGAAAAGATTCTACTATAGCTGAAGGGAAAATGGAGGAAAAGATAGTCTTAGCTTCTTTGTCCCCATCTTGCCTCCCAAGCCATCCACTGCAGAGGCACCTGCTCTCAGGGAACACACACAGCTGCCTCTGACACTACACCTTCCCCTGCCTTCACCTCTGGGACCAGAACCGAATCAAGAACAAAAAGCAGACATCAAAAAGAGTGTCTGGAAGACCAGCATCACTTGTATCTCTGTGATTGTGTTGGATTCTCTGTCTCCTGAGCAGCCATGGGCATATTCCAGGGTGAGCAAAACCCCAAGGAGGCCCAGCTGAAGGCAAACCAAGGATGCTCCATGTCCTGCCCAGCTTGTGAAACCCTCTGTCTGTTTTGGTCCCTCAGAAATCTGCAGAGCACAGGTGTGCAAACAGGGAGCATTTTACTGTTCCTGCTGAGGCAAAGGCAGAGCTCCTCATGCTGAGACCAGAATTAATGCTGATGTAGCTCCAGACTCTGCACAGAGCCACCCCTTTACTCTTCCCATAGGTCCAAAATGGTTCTCTGTTCACAGGTGTCACCTAGGTACCACTGGTAAATATAAAATGGGAGCATGACTATCATTGTGGGCTCGGGCTGAGAAGTTTGTAATTGTTTGAAAGAACTGTAGTCTCTTGCCTTCACTTAAATTGATAAGAGCTGGTGGTTAAGACCCTGGACTGGGCAGGACAGAATCTTTTTTGGGGATGGGGGAGCTGACTTGCAACCTGGACTTTGTGTTAACAAGCAGGACTGCTCATCCCCTTAGACACTGCCCAAGCTGACAGAAGTACAGATGTGTCAGCTCTCTGTGGCTCCCCTCTGCAACCCTGGGCTAAAAGAATTCCCTAATCCTGCTTATCTGAAGTATTTACACACCTCATAGTGTCCAGGTGTCAGCAGGAATGGCATGGCTGGGTTTCAGCTTTGAGTCATGGGGTGAAAGCAGTGTGGTCTGGGGCCTGTAGTGACTAGAAATCATTACCTTGTGTTGGCTGCTTGTCCTCTGCAAGATAAATTTGTGGGCTTGATCCATTTTCCTCACAGAGATGCATAAAACACCCACACATCTGACTTGTATTAGCGTGTCCTTATTGGCAATTTCCCTAAAGACAAAGCAGGCTGGGGAAAACTGGGGTTTTAACCATCTGCAGCTCACCTGGCCCGTTGAGAGCACAGGTACAGGGGGTGCAGGTCCTGCTCAGCCGGCCAGGACATCCTCTGCTGCTGAGCTCCTGGTCAATAACAAGGTCCTTCCTTCCCCAGCATGTGCAATAACCTTTCCGTCCTGCAACCACGGTGTTTCATCCTCCCTGGCTACGGGCAGCCCAGTTAAGCCCATGCTCTCTGAGGACGCACACTTTAAGAAATAAGTAAATAAGCGTTGTCCCTCATCTTCACCTGCTGTGAACCAAAAAAATCGCAGGTGTCTGAAGGCGGGTTCTCGGGAGCAGGGCCCCGGCCATGCGGGGTCCCCCGGGCAGTGCCCGGGCGCGGTGTCGGGGGCGGCCCCGGCTCTGCGGAGCCGGCGGGGGCAGCGCACGGCAGCCGCACGGGGGGATTCGATCAGCGCGGCTGCCAAAGCCAATTATCGGGGAGAGGACGATATAATTATATTAGGGAACATCTGTACTTCATTAAAAGCCCTCGCGGGGCGGATTCGCGCCCGGCCACGTTACACACAGGCGCTTCCAGCAGCTCCTCGCCCCCGTTCCGCGCACGGCCGCCGCCAGCCCCGCTCCGGCAGCTGCGCCGCCCCGGGGCCGCGCCTGGCNTCTGCTGCGCTCCTCCGTCTCCTTCTCTCCGACGAAAAATCCCCCCCGGCCCGGCGCCCCACGCGTGCTGGCGGCGGGGCCCGGCTGGCGGCGGCGCCGGGGTTGGGCTGCGGGGACCGGCTCTGCCACCTGCTCCCCGCAGCGGCCCCGGCCCCGGCTCCGGCTCCCCTCGGGGCTGCGGGAGCGCCGCCGCTGCTCCCTCCCGCCGGACGGGGCTCGGGGGGGGCTCCCCGCTCCTGCCGCGCCAGCGTCCTGCCCTCCTCTATCGGGAGTCCCGGGCTGGGGGTGCAGTTTGGCTCCCGAACGTTTGTTTCAGGGTAGGACTTTACCTGTATCAATTTTAGAGTTATTTTGTTTCAGTGAATTTGATTTAAATTGATCCAGCGGCTGTGAGAAGCTGAGAGGAGAATGTCAGTTTCAGGATTGTTTTCTTTACCTTACATTTAAAGATCTCTTCCCCTGTATATTCGGTAATGATTTCTTTTTGCAAAATAATTTTGTTGTGCTCTATTAACTCCTGGAGTTTAACAGTCCTCCAAGACAGACAGGCTTGTTAGAGGCTGAAATAATCAGCTCCAAGGCGCAGACAGTGCCCTTGGTCGTAACAGGTGCAGCGTGCATATTCTTATGAACAATGAAATGGTTTCAGCATTCAGGTTTATTTGTATGCTCTGCATTTCTGTGACTCTGGAAGAATTGTCATGCTGTGTTATGTCAAAGATGTGCTTGCGGCGTGAGCGTGTCCGCAGTACCCAATTAGCAGGACAGGGGAGCAGCTGCACAGACCTCCTCAGCCCGGGGTGGCTTTAATGCCCACGGTATTCCTGGGTGACATCGCATAGCCTCGGGTGTTTTGGTGGCTGTTTGAGGACCCACACTGGGCACTGCTCCCTCTGGCACAGCATTAAACACTGGGAGATGACGAGGAAAAAGGGAAGTGCAGAGGAGGAACCATTTATGCTTTGATTGTATTCTCTAGACTTGATGGTCTCTGCCCATGTGTTGAGTAGGGTGGTGATGGCACATCATATGATGTTACTGAAACCTGGAATACTGACATTTGTATTCCACAGGAGAAATTTCCTGGGCATGTATTTTGCAGATAAAAAGATAGTTATTGTTTTAGTGGCTTTCTGGGCTCTTTATTTAAGGCAAACACCCAGAGTGATACCACAGTTGGGAATTGGAGTCACTAAGGAGTTAGAGGTGTAGATCAGGAGGAAATTAGACTGGAATTTAATTACTGTTCTCAAACCAGTATAGCTGAAAAGGTGTATCCAGCAGTCCTTGCCCAGGTTCAGCTCTTGCTGTGGGATACCCGTGCTCTGTGCTGCAGCCAGTGGCACCTGGTTCCTGGAGGTGTGTCTGCCCTTCTGAGCACTGAAGGATGCCCCTTGCTGCTGCTCTGTTTCCCAGGACTCTTTTAATCTCACTGTTTTGTTAGGGATGGGAGAAGGGGTGAGCTGCCTTTGAGGGGTGGGGGAGGATGACTTGGTACAGGAGTGAGGATGGGGAGTGCATTTCTTTGTTACACTCTGGCTCTTTGTGTACTTCAACGAAGAAGTGCAAGAGCAAAGGAAGAGTCAAGGCTCTAGCCAGGGAAAAGTGCCTGGTAATGAAGCCCTGGGTGATATTAATGGAGGCTCTGAACAAAGCAAAGGCACCAGAGATGTCTGAGAGGTCTGAGCTTATTGTGAGAGATGCCCTACACTGCACAGGCTTGGAGTTATGTCTTGTAGCTTATCCCATCATAGACAGTGCTTCCTCCTCCAGGAAACTGGTGAAAGAAAGTCCTGAAGCTGTCATCTGGGGCTTTCAGCCCTCTCCAGAGGGCCTCCCCAGTGGTGGGGTCTGCCAGGTCATGCTGATATCTGCAACAGCAGTGGACTTTGTGTTGCTTTGTAGTGTCTGCAAACCTTGGGACAGCAAAGTGTCTTGCAAAGGAGGTGGAGAAATATAACCAGGATTCCTGGAGGTGTCTTAACTTCCCTTGGACTTCCTACAGCCTCACCCAGCATTCTAATTCCATCCCTCAGGTGAAGGTAGGGATTTTTCTGCCTCCTTTGAGTCAGGGCATTTTGTGTAGCTCTAATTCAGCCAAACAAGGAAGATAAACACCTTGTTAACCATTTGTAAGGTGTGACTAGTACAGCTCCCTCTGGTTTATTAAGGTAAAAGTGCTGTGTACTGTTAAAATACAACACGCTTCTCCAAAAGCCTTTACTTAAGAAAATGGTTCTTTTATACCATCAAGACAATTTCATCTAATGATGTTTGGTTGAAAATACTTACAGCATTTTTAAATCAAATTTGAGGACAGTAATCTTGAAGGATTCTTTAAAAATCCTTAGAAATAATTAGCAGCCTTATTTAACTTCTTGGACAATTTATGCTGGTGAGAGAGTGATTTGTCCGTTTCACATCGCTGGCAAAACGTGATGCTGCTGTGAGTAAGCTGGGTAATGTTTATGGCTCTGCCACAGCAATGAAGCTTTGCATAGTGGCCCTTTGGTTGCCTGAGGTTTTTCTTGCTATACATGCTTGTTTAGCAGGGTTTAAAAATCATCTCTGGGAGCCAGCTGTATGTTTATGCTGCAGATGCTCGTCTGGCCAGGGCTGTGTCCAGGCTGCAGCTGTGGCTGGAAGTGCTCTGCTCTGCAGGAGTGTCTGACTGCCTGGAGCTCGCTGCATCCTGACACTGCAGGTCCCTGCTCTCGCTCTGCCGAGCTCACCTGCACCAGAGGAGCTCTGTCCTCCCTCCACAGATCTGATCCATCTGCAGGAAAGGGCTCAGGATGACCGGGTCAGGGTGGTGTTGGTGCAGGAGCAGAGACTCCTGGACACTCTGGCCAGCTGATTTAGCAGATTGGTAGCCCCAAGCCATCAGCTAGCCCGGGAGTTCAGCAGGATGTAAATTGAGTTAGATGTTTCAGATAGTGAGGATGTGAGAGCAGCATGTGCTGAAAATGAACAAGGCTTTAAGAGGGTTCCATTCGTTTTGCTCAGTATTGTTCCTTTCTGATACAGTTATAAGATGCTTTCTAGGTGTTGCTGAAGGCATGTGGAACTTCTGAGGACTGGGTGGCAGTGCCTGTCCTCTGAGGAAAGTCTCTTCTCTTACAGTAGCCAGTGAATAAATAATGCATTCTTTTGCAACTATAAATTCCTAGTCAAAAGTTCAAATCTGTGTGGTGAATTTCTTAATTAATTTCATTTAGTCTGTTTTCTGATTTCCTTGCTCAAGGACTGCTCTGTGTGTATAAGAATAGTAGGTCACATGCTCTGGGGTGCTTCTTTCAAATATCACCATGCTGGTTATTTTAGAAAGGTTTTGTCTAAGCAAACTCACTCTGGACACTTTTCCCACCTGCAGGTTTCCTGAGGGATGCAAAAGCTTAGCAGGTGTATACTGAAGGCTTTTCCTTTGCTGGCCAAATGTTTGCTCATGTCCTAAATATAACTTCTGGGAATTTGTGTTTGTTTTGGAGCTGGGGAGCACTTTTCTCTTTTACTCTCTTTATAGATTCAGAGAATTTAAGCATATGATTAACATTAAACATGTGAATATTCTCCACGGACTCATTTTTTGGATCAAAGGCAGAGTGCTCAGTCTGTTGAGAGGATGGAGCCCACAACCACTAAATGCAGGGAGCTGATCTGCTGCTGTGCTTGTCTGAAAGAAGCATGTGATATGAGTGTTTTGGATTTATGTCTGTCTGTGCCCCAAATCCCTCTGCTAACTGCTGTCTTGATGTTGCTTATCTACAAAGTGCTTACAAGCATTAACAAACCTTTGTGATGCTGCTGAGACACGTTGTTATCCCCCTTTTTCATAAGGGGATGCTGAGAGAGTTTGGTGATCTCCTGAGACCACTGTGGGTTATGGACAAAGCTGGGCATTGAAGGTGGGGCTGTGAATTCCCAGCCTGGAAGGGGCAGCAGCACAGCTCTCTGGCAGTACTGAGTCCAACATTGCCATCTCTCACACTGCCAGAATGCTTCCCACATTTCCATCCTGACACAGAAGCTTCTCATATCATCTGCTGGATCAGGCTGCAGTGCAAAATACAGCCTGTCTGCAGGAGTGAGCAGTGGCCTGTTAAGGGAAGGAATCTCAGAGTCAATTGTGTCCATGCTGGCTCTCAGCCTTGCTGGATGCTACAGGCAGAGCTGATGCGTCAAGATTCCTCTAATCTGAGCTTAGAGAAAAGGGAATTTTTCCATCTTCTCTAAGTACAGTGATTCTTGATTTCTTGCTGATTTAAAAATACTCATAGTGCCTCTACCAAGCAGGGAGCCTGAGTCCATGTGTTTAACTATAGACACACTAGGTGTGTGTGCCTATGAGCTGGCAAATGAATCAGTTTCCAAATCTGAACTTGGCGTGGTGTCACTTTTGGCTCCGAGGTGGTTGTTTTTCATCTTCCTGGCTTTATTGTGTTTCACTTGCTTAAATTAGAAGAATTTCTTGAAAGAGAACAGGCAAACTTCAAACATGGAAGCACATGCTTTGCACTGTGCTTGTGCAGAGGCGAGAGGCCAGTGCCTGCCTCCCTCCCTTGCCCCTGGTCCATGAGACCCTCCTGGACCACTGCAGGATTCCAGGACACTGGGAAACTGTGGTGGCCAGGCAGGCTTATGCTGGATCCAGTAATAAGGCTTTGCTGTGACAAAGGCAAGGTTCTGTGTTTGTTGAATATTTCCTTTAGGAAATGCGATTCATCAAAATCCAGTGTTCTGTAATACAAGGCTGGTGACAAATTTGCACCAAGTCTCAAGTTTTCCACAGGACAGCCATCTGCTGTACCTGCACACACAAACATGTGAGGGACAGACAAGCCCTAATTGGGAATTTACTACCTTTATATGCTGGATGAATGAGCCATCCTGAGCTTTTGCATGTATATAATGGCATCTTTTCTTCTTTCCTTTTATCTTCTGTAGGGAAGCTGTGTTCTTCTGAACTAATGTTCCCTTCCATAAATGACCCAATCAGCCTTCATCACTGCTTGTTAGATCAGAAACTTATTAGTTAATAGCAGTGCTGTTCTTCCTTTTAGTCCCTTCCACAGCTAAGCTCATGGCATTTACAGACAGACTTGTTAGTCATTAATATTCTTTGTATTCTTCATCTTTGGCTTCAGAAGAGAAGGCCTTTCATCTTTTGCCTTGCTTTGTTTTTTAGAAGAAGCCCAGTTTGACTGGAGGAAAAAAGAAACCAAAAAAACATTTCTCTACTGCTTTCTTACAAGCTTCCAAGCAGTCTCCCCTGCTGACTTTGTACTTTTGCAGTAGACAAACATTGACTTTGTTTTCACAGAATATAGCTGATTTTTTTTTTCTAGTTTGCCTTTTTGGTTATGCCTCAGTAGCTTGACAGGACTGGATTAATTAGTCAATGACTGAGTCTTTTGCTGAAATTCTCATTCTTTATTCAATTTTGCCATCAGGTTTATTATACCTGAAATCAAGTTGGTGTAGAGAGAATGTAAGCATGTGTCTAAATTTAGCAAAATTGTGAAGGGATTCCCTGGTATGGAGACTAAAAGATTACTGAGATTGATCTGTGGATTCTTGTTCTTTTCTTTAAAAGAAACCCAAATGCTGATACCCAGGAATGTGTTTTAAGTCTGTGCACTGGGGGTGACATGAGCGTGGGCAGGTACGATAGCAAATCGTGTTTCTCAGATGGGGAAGGCTTTCTTAACATCACTAAATTCTCACTACTTGCAAGTGGTCAAATCCTTTGCTAATCTGCACTGTTAACTAAAATGAAAATACAGAGAACAGCATTTGTTGTCTGTGATCACATGAAATCTCACACCTCATTTCTGAAGAGCAGGATCAAAAGATAAAAACTTGGTGCCTGAGCTATGTGTTTTGTTCTTGAGGTTCATTAAACGCTTTTTTGAGTGTGCCAGTAGTTCATATCCATTCTGCTCAGGTTTCCTCACTCCCAGCTCTGATGCGGTGCACATCACAGTGTGATCATTAAGTGTGATTACTGCATTTTTGACCTATTTAAAAGTGTCTGGCTGTGAAATTCCAAAGATTCTAATTTAAGCTATAAAACAGATTATTAATGTGCCGCCGCTTACACATTTCATGGCTCATTTCCTGATTACAGCAGTTTTGAACGTGTACGTGTAGGCTGTTCCAGTGCATGTGTATAAACATCCTACACCATGTTCAGCCTGGTCACCTGGCTCGGGGATCATGTTCCACAGCTCAAAAACAAATAGAAGAGAAAGCCACAAGTGCAGGAAGTTGGGATGTTCCACATTGGTGCTGTTGAAAGGCCTGATGCATTCTGCAGGGCTGGAGCTCAGGACAGGGTGTAGGAATGGGGATCATGCAGGGGTATGGAAGCTGGGCAAGGAATGTCTTCAGACAGTCCCCTGCTGTGCCCTGTGGGCTGGAGAAGGTCTCTGAAAGCATCAGAGATCCATGGCTGTCCCTGGCTTGCTGCCAGGAGACTTCAGCTGTACTGAAAATGGAACACAGACAAGATGCTGAGTGTAGTCAGTGGACCTGCAGAGAGAAAAGATGACTGTTGAGATCTGCAGTCTTTTCCATCGCTTCATTCAAATCTGTCAACTTGTTCATGGAACTGAAACTCTGCAGAGCGTCCTTATCCAGGTACAGAAGGAGTTTGGGGTTATGGTTATGTGGGTCACTTATGATTCACCATAAGGATGAGCCAGCATGGAGTAATTCACCAGGGTTTCAGGTGCAACTGCAAACAGTGGGTCCAATAGAGAAATTCAGGTAGGAAGATCAAGAGCAGGTGAAAGTGTTGTAGAAAATATCCTGCAAGGCACTTCTGTGCAGCTACATTGAGTCTTGTCCTGCTGAGGGTGTAGAGGAAAGCTTGCCTTGCTGTGTTTTGTAGGATTAATTACGTGCTGAAAACTGCACCTGGAGATTTCTCTCTGAGCTGGGAACATGTGTAAAGCTAGGTGTGTGACTGGCTGAGCTTGGAGCTTTGTTCCAGAAGGGCTGAGCCTGGTCCTACATGAGCTGCCAGATATGGATATCTCCTCTGTGTGAGATTAGCAGTGATTTTGTACAGGTTTCAGATGCAGGATGAAAGCAAGGTCTGGAGCAGGTGTGATGCTCTGTATCAGGGGTGGGATTTGTGCTTCTGCTCCTGCCATGTGCACACACTAAACAGCATTTCAGTGTGTACTGCTTCAGAACTTTATGAAGGCGGAGTTGCTGCCATTTGTTACTCAGTTGCTGGAACTGATTTGGATCCTTTGGATCCTTCTGTCTTTCTCCCAACTGGAAGGTTGGTAGCAGGGCTGGCTGAGCCCTGCTGGAGGGTATCATTGCACAGTGTACACAGCTGGGAGAGCAGCAGCTTGTCGTTTGCAGTTGTCTTATTTCTTAATGTGGTGTAGTAAATTATAAATGTACACAAACACCTACGGAGTGTTTCATTCATCAGTTGCCAGACTGCAGTGTGCTTTTTGAAAGTGCTGGTTTGGGGGTTGTTTTTGTTTTGTGAGATAATTTCATTATCTGATACCAGGCATTTCCTAAAAGTAAATGAATCACATGAGGACTCTGTGTCCATTAGTGATTCTGCTAATAAAAATTTAGGATTTTTTTTTTCATTCCATAAAACCCCTTCTGTACCACAGCCTTTTTATGTTTTATGGCAGTTATTAGCTGTTACCAGGCCATTTTAGGAAGGTTATTATTTGCTAATGGGTGAGCTATGGGGCTTAGAAGCATATGTCACAACATTCTGTAGGCCAACAGAAGTATTTGAAAGTATAGATTGTTAGGAAAATGTGCAGGAGGGCTCTATAAGTATAAATAGGGATGGTTACAGGGAGTTCCCTCTCGTGGCATTTCTCACATGCCCCTTTTCCGGGCTGCAGCAGTGCTAACAGCGATCCCATTTGTGTATTAAAGCAAGGATCTTCTGAAGTGGAACCACAAATGACAGCAGAATTAGGATTAAAGGGCAGTCAGTACTGATGGCAAGCCCAACATAACACACAAGCCTAGCTGCGGTTGGGAGAATGTGCCCATCTAATAAGCAGCTTAACTTGGTGTATTACTGTGAAATAGAAAGAACCATGGAATATGTGATGTGAATAGTAGGCTGGATTTCCCTGTCACTTCGTATTTATGTTCCTGGAGCTGCCCTGGGTTCGCCAGGGTTACTTCTGAATTGCACCCAAGGGATTGAGAGGTGGATTTCCACTCCTCAGCACCTTTCTTTTTAATCTGGAAATTGTACTATAATTTCTTTGGTTTAGCCCTAGATTTGAAGTTTTCATATCAGGTAAAATGCGTGCTAAATATCTTAGCAGTAAAACTTAATTGGTCCAAATGTTTGATTTTTCCAGTTCGGCTGCTAACTGATACAACTTCATCCAACTCTGCTGAAGGAAATGGGCATTGTTCCTTTCTCACTAATAGCAGTTGAATCGGGCCATTAAAGGCCAATTCCAGGAGAGATATTAGCAAATACTAAGCCTTGATCCACAGCTCCTTGCAGTCAATAAATCAGCAATCGCTGTCTACACAATAGCAGGTCTAGCAGGGTTTGAGTGTCTTTGAGATTGAGAGCCCTCGTCTTGAATATTGCTTAAGTTTCCTGAAATCAGTTAAATTGAGATAAAGCCAGTGACTTCTTCATGTCTGTTGGAGTTGCTCAAAATTTATGTTCCTCACTGAGAACAGACTGTGCTCTGCTGTGGGTTGGGGAAGGTGGAAACTTTTCCCCTTGAACTGTAAATAGCCTGCTGAATATTTGTACTCTAAAGGTGTTCAACCAGCCACTGAAACTGTATTGCCAAATTGCCTTAAATCACTTCCTGATGGTTTCTGTTACAGGTATCCAGGTTTTACCTTTTGTAGGCTTTTACATGTGTGAAGTTTCCTTTTAAGGTCGTTGTGTCTCCCTTCCCTCCCGTCAGAATTCTTCTTTACAGCCACATCTCAGGGGTGTATTGAGGAAAGAAAAGCCTGTTGGTACCAGGCTGTGTGTTTGTGTGTCTCAGCAAAGACCTCAGGAAACTGGAGGTTCTCTCCTGCACACCTTCCATCCTGATGTTTTGACAAGCCCCGTTTAAAAACTCTTATGGCAAGTGATTTTTATGAGCACGTGTGGAGGGGAATGTGCAAAGATGGTAGGGACTGGAAGAAGCATGACAACTGCTTTGTGTAAGCTGATATGTGTTCGGAGGAACAAATGGTGCATTGAGATGACAAATGGAGCAGCAGTGGTGCAGCTGGGCAGTTCCATAGCGGGGGCACCGCCAGGCAGCTCCATGGAAGGAGTTTGTAGTCGATAGAAACAATTTTCTATTAGCTTTGAGCTTTCTGATGAATTAATGATATAATTCTCATTGATTTAATTAAATCAGTTTCCAGGGGCTTGATTTGCAGAGTTTTCTGGTAGTAGTTTTATAACTAGGTGGACAAATAAATGGCCTTGACTTTCTTGCTGGCTGGGTGGGGTGTCTGGTGATAATTACTGCATTTATCAAAGTGTCCTTCCATGTTGGAGACAGGCTTGTTTCCACTTGTGATAGCCAGAAACAGGGACAATGAGATTCTGGGACTCTCCAGTGGCTGCTGTGCGATGGGTCAGAGCTCAGGAGTTAAGTGCTGGCACCCTAAAAGCCAGACTGGTCCCACGAGTTGTGCATCACTCATCCTTTGGGCCACACGGTGCCTTTGTCCTTCCTGGGGAGGGCAAACAAACCCTGCATTGCTCCCTGCCCCAGCTACGGCTGGCACCAATTAAAGCTCCAGTACAAAGACTTGAGGTTTGGTGCCATCCCAGCTTGGCTTTTCACCTGGTGAGACAACGTGCAATATCACATTGGTTTTGGTTTCTCTCACACGAGTTTGAATGTGTATTGGCTTTTGTCAAGAGATTAGGAGGGAATTAAAGCTGCATTCTACTTAATTGTTCCTCAACAATTCAATCATGACAAAATTGCTCCACCCTAACTAGTAAAATAACACTTAAGAAGACTTAATTAGAGTCAATATCTGAATTTTATTTATATGTATCTTTTTATTTCTACTAATTACTATGTTGAGTAACAAGTTTAGTAGGACCAGCTTGTAAGATGAATGACAATAAAAACGGGAAGAAGAGAATGTTTGGGTTTTTTCCTGTAACAGGACTGTAGGAATTTGTACCCATGGGTTAGACTTGCAAAGCCTCCAACCCTCCCCTATTGGTATTTTTTCCTAAAAACAAAGATGCTGTCAGCACAAGTCACCACGTCTTGGAGAGGGTCGTTTACCTTTCATAAAATATAATAAAGACCTGTATAAATACTCCCCATATGCTGCTGCTGGATTATATTAGTGAAATATGTCAGTGTTTGTGGCGTGTGCAGCCCCGTGTTTCATGGCACTGCTTGAAAAATGAAAGACATTCATGTGAGTTATTTGGGAGACAGTGACAAACCTATTTGGCCAAGCAGGGTCCTGAAGGGAGCGTTTCCAGGGTCCTGAAGGGAGCGTTTCCAGGCTCCCAGCAGAGGCAGAGTGTGTGACCCGCTGTGCCCAAGTGCTGCTGGAGGATGGATGGCTGTGGGGCTTTCCAGTTTGCTGGGTTTTCCCAGTGTGACCTGTGGGACCAAGTGCTTAGAGGCACCAAGCAGATGGCTGTGAAGATCTTTTCTGCATGGCTTCCAGATATCTGAAAGCAGGGAAAGCAGGGTGGTTGTTTTGGTTTGGGGTTTTTTTGCCTGTTTGTGTGCTGTTGGGTCTCTATTATACCTTGGCATTTCTTAGCCATGTTTTACTGAGCTTCTTGGATAATCTGTGTGTTGCCAAGACGTGCTGCAGAGCTCAGCAGACACAGCAGAATCCAAGGCTGTGGTCAACCTCTGAAGCAATGTAGATTTCCACCTGACAGTGCTGGCTGGAGCAGGTTGCACCCCTGTACATTTGGTGCCCCATTCTTCTGGGTGCAGATGTTTGCATTGGTGATCAGAGTTGGTTTTTTGAGCCAGAAGAACAGGGGTGCTCAGGGACAAGGTGGGTCTGGATTTGGGCAGCCAAGGAGAAGGTTAGCCCAGCCACCCCTCCTGCTGAAGCTGTTGTGCTCTGCCTTCCCCATCCAATACAACAGGGACAACTGGTAGTAAAGAGCAAGCAAGAAGCAGCTTTTGCCTGCATCTTTTTATGATTTTATCAAGTCCCTGAGCCTTCATTGTATTATCTCCTCAAATCTCTGTGCCTGACACTTTTGCTTTAGCAGAGTTGAATGTATTACTGTCCTGGGTTGTAAAAGCAGCGTGTGCTGCAAGCTTCCATAGGCTTCCTGGGAGGGCTTGGAGTAAATCTCCCAACGTGCAGCTGCCCGCTTCAATTCTCCCTTTTCAAGCAGCCCTTTTATTAGCAGTGAACTATTGCAAGGATAGGTTTCTATATGCAAATTTGAGATTAAACCTTTTGTGTTTCCAGCATTTTCTGTTTGAGTTGCTCAAAGAGTGGTTGCAGGTTCCCAGCTTTGGGCTCTGGCTGTGCAAATGCCCCAGCTGAGGGCAGGGAGTGTTACTGCATTTGAAGCTCAGGTTCCTGGGACAGTGAGTGACAGGACTGATAAAACCCGGGGGTGGGTGATTTGTACTGCAGGCAGCAGCAGCACAAGGTGGGGGCTCTTTTGGTTAATGAATATTGAACTTCTCCTGTCTAACAGCAAGTTGTGTCATGCTCTGCAAATGAGCATCTCTGCAAGAGGCTGAGCTGCAGGCAGGGGGAGCTGCTTGGGAATTCATTCGTTCCTGTCTGGGAGATGAGTGTGCTCCAAACAGGGCTCTGCTGGTCACCCAACAGTTGGTGCCATGCAAGATGTCTTTTGCTTTTTTCAGTTGTTCAGTTCTAATTATTTTCCTCTCGAAAATCTTTACTCAGGGTCAGATGCTTTTCTCTGGATGCTTTTCTCTAGCTGCCCACATTGCATTTTCTACATGACAGTGTCCTCAAAGAATTGATTTTATAAATTTGTGCACTCGGCAGTCCCTAAATTCAGCTCTATTTGTGGCAGGAGTTCCAAAGGGCAAATGCATCTCAGAAGCATTGTGACTGTTGCATGAAATGGTAATTGTAATGCATGGAAGATCAGCTGCTGATTTATTTTTATTAGTGCAGATGAAAATTACTATGATGTTTCAAGTAGGGCGTAAAATAATATCTTTCATCTCTTTCCAGCAGGAATATTAATTTCACATTTTGTATTTCTTTTCTTTCCCAAACCACTGAAAAATGCTTAGTATGTGACTTGAGTGTCTCTTCTATCATGTTTATGTAGGAAGGTTTCTCTTTTTTCTCCACACTCATAATAGGAAAAGCGTATTTTGATTTGTCATGTTTTATGTAGTATAGAGGTTCCAGTTCCTTTGATCAGAAAAGTCTCAGTTTTTAAGCAGAAATGTGCATTTATCCCCATAGACACATTAGGGAATATTTTTCCAAACAGGTCACTGCAGGTGAACTTCAGTTTAAAATCCACGCGGAGTCAAACATTTGCCATCAGCAGAAACACCTGGGCAGCCATGGCTTGTGGAAGGGACACTTTCTACTCTTGGTTTCCTACAGATAAGAACCAATTTGATCCTGGAGACTCCATAGATACACAAGTAGTTCCCTGGATGGCTGACTGTAAACTGAGGTTCTGAGCAATGTCTGTGTGCTGGAGTCTCCACTTGTGGAGTTTCCCAGCTGTCTTGGCAGGAGCTGCAGGGAGGATAAGCCCTTTGTGGACTTCAGCTGTGTTCTGTCTGTGGCAGGTTCATCTGCTGCCCATGTCCGTGCCTGGGGGAGGTTGGCAGCATGAAAGCAGCCCTGGAAATGGAAAGCAGTGCTCCTTCCTGCTGCCACTTCAGGGCTGGCACCTGGAGAGGTGAGGGGCACGATGTGTGCCAGCTGCTGTAGCACCCCTGCACGCCGTGCTGCTGCTGCACAGCCCAGGTCGTTCCGGGAGTGTTGACCAATGGCACTGGCTGTGCCAAACATCCCTGGAGAAAGAGTGATGATTCTGCCAGCATGACTCAGTACTCCTGCTCTGAGCTACCAAAACAGAGGAGGGTAGGCAGAGCTGTGAATAACAGGGTTTTCATCCCTAGATAAGTTAACAAAAACATGGTTGTGGGCAAGCCAGGACTTCATACCAGCATGTGAGGACGTGAATGTGTTTTTCTGTCAGGTTCTGTCACATTCTCCTGTCTCTGAGTGCAGCTGTAAGAGCACTAGGTAGCAGTGGTGTTTTAGGGGGGTTAATTGCTAGTCTAAATAGCATTGTGGGGAAAATTGTAAAAGGCCTTGAAGAGAATATTAAAGGATTCAAGTATTGCTTAAAGCATTAACAGAAGATGCACATGTAGGTGTGTGCATGCATGTGTGTAATTGACAAAGCAAAGCCTTTGAATTGGAAATCATTGGTACAGAAATAAGGTTAAGGGTTTAGAATGGACTTAGTTCAAACAGCCATAGGGAGAAGTCAGCAGTAAAAAGATGTATGGCAAGGTATTCACTTCTTTATCAATGTATTGATTATACTGAAGGTGGAGTGTGTGCAAAGATGGGTCTTCTGGTAGGAAAGGAAAATGCATTTTAGGAAATGGGAAAAATCACTGAAAGTGCTGTGAGGTGTTCTTAATACGTCTTTCTAAAAGTCTGGAGAGGGTCCCTGTGAGTTTTGCTCTGTGCTCCAGGAAGTTGAAGACTGTTCTCTGTCTGGGAAAAGCTTTGCACAGGTGAAGAAATCAGTGTGGTCTTAGACTCCACAGGTATAAGAGAAGGAAAGTAATGATATGAAAATATTTATAGTGGCAAGAAATTGTACACTGCTAAAGTGACACTTCTGCTGTGAATAATTTTCCATAATGAAAGTCAAGAGCTGGGCATCCTGGTGAGTTGACTTTGACTCTTTGTAGTGAGAGTGCTCAGAGGTGTTCCTGAGGAGGCCAGGTTGGTGCTTATTATTCCATGGAACAACTCAAATAGTCTTTATCAGTAGCACACAGTGTGCTAAGGGTTATGATCAGCTGGCCTGGAGAGTGAACACCTGGAGTTGTGTGGCCAAGATGTTGTCTATCCCAAATGCCTTACCTGCCTTGGAGCCCTCTGAACTTTCCTTCATCTGGGCTGAGCACTCTGTGGGTGTAAAGCTTTTTGTAGGCAAACTTTGGGGAGGAATTTGGAGGAAGTGGCTTTGGGAGTGTTACAGGTTGAGCTGGGCAGAGACCTGATAACCCACACTGCACTTGTGGCTGGTCTGTCTGCTGTTCACCTTGTTAGTGATGCCCCTGCCCTCTCCCAGCAGGTTTAGGGTGTCTGGGGGCTGTGATGGAAAGCTGCCACGGCTGTGTGCTCCAGAGTGAAGTGGGAGCAGGTACCCATTGGTGGGCTCCACCACTTCTGTTTGCTCAAGCTGTGCACTCACCCACTTGCTGTCGGTGCCCAAGGCCACTGTGGATTTTTGCCTAGTGCTGGGGATGCTGAGCCTGTCCTGTCCATACCCTGCAGGGAGCACACTGCACAAATGCTGTTAACCCCATCCAAACCAGCTCACACTGTGGCTCACTGTTGCCATGAAGGTACACAGTGGCCCCCAGGTACTGACAGTGTGAGATGTCAGGGTATGGGGCCAGTTCATTGCTTTATACTGCAGAGCATAAACCTGCCCCAAGAGCCTTCTGGTCACAGGAGGCAGCTCATCCCTGTCTCCTGAGCTTTTGTAAAACCAATAGGCTGAGCTACTGTGGGGTTTTTTTTACTACTAAGTGCTAAATCTTTGAATGTACCAGCTCCTGTAGGAGGTACTGGTATTTTTAAGGATTGCTGGGTTTCCGCTTGCAAATACACAGCTTGTATTCCTGGATGAAGATATTCTTGGAATACTTCAGTGTGAACCCTCCAGTGGGCAATCTTTTATTCCAGAATAATGGGCCTTTGTCCAATTTAACATAATGTACTTTGGAAGTGGAAGCCTGTAGTTTGTTGCACAGGAAATGCACTCATTTACCAAATCTCATTAATTAACTGGCTCCTATTTAAGGGAAGTCTCTTCTCTCATGTGGTGTTCAAAACATCATCTATCATAAAAGTAGCTCTTTAGTTTTTTAGATTTCATCTTAGATTTTACAAATGATTCCTTCTGCATATTAAAAGTAATTTTTCTGCTGTTTCTTGTTATGAAAAAGGGATCTCAGCCTTGAGAATTACAGTTTAAGCTGCTCAGAGTTGTGTGGCAGCTCTGTGCTTGCTGCCAGAAGCTGGGACTGTGCTCAGGACACTGCGTCTCTGCAGTTCGACGTAATATTCTACGTGATGAAAAACTAAAGTAGCTATTTTTTTATTCTGTGTGTAGCCCCCACCACTTCTGAAAGGTACAGGATTAATCTTCTGGCTGCCAATCTACAGAGCTTTGCCCACAGCAGAGACATCCAGCAGCGCCTGCACTGCACCAATGGTGTCAGACAAACCTCGTCGCCTCTCCTCAGCAGGCTCTGTAGAAATAACTGTGCAGATGCTTCTCCTCAGCCACCTCGTCTTTGCTCCTTCCCTTGCTTCACTTTGTCATTTCCAGGTCACTTCCCTTGCCTTTGTCAGCATGTTTAGCATTGCTCTGTGTAGGCACTGCCCCCAGGAGCACTGTCATGCATGCTAAATCCACGGCTGGGGCCGCGGTGTGGAGTGGCCCATCCACTTGGGAGTGAAATACAGCCATAGGGAAGAACAGGCAAGCTGCTGACCTTCTGGGGGTCAGCTCTGGGCAGCCACACAGGCACCTTCTCCTGTCCTCCCAGAGTCAGGGTGCCAGGGTGGCCCTTGTGCAGGTGGGTGCACTGCTTCTGCCACCCCTGGCTGCTCTGACTTATCTTCAGTGGTGCCTGAGCCAATCTATTTCAGTAATGCAATTATTCACATTGAGCTTAATCAATGAGCCACAGAGCAATCTACTGGTGGCTCCAATCAGTGGAATTACTCAGAAGGATCAAGATGAGCTGCTCTTTCTGAAAATGAAGCTGTCGTTCACACAGAAATGAGTTCAAGGGAGCCCTGTTCTTTATGCAGGGCATGCTGTGACTCAGAGCACCTGGCCATGGAAGTCCTTGCCTTGCTGTAATGGAGGAGTAGGGGTCTGTGCATGTTTGGGAGGATGAGGATTCCAAAGCAGAAGGGCCAGGGTGATAACCTTACTGAGAGAATAGGAATAAGGGCTGCAGAGAACCCTGCAGCTTGCTGTCTGCCTGCCAGCAGCACTAGTGCAGTGGATAAAAGATTGTTTCAGTGAGGCCCAGCTGAGTGTCTCGAGGACAGTGTGGCACAGCCCAGACTCTGATCACAGCCTGAGGTGGAAGTTTGTGCAGCTGTCCAGCTGTGAGCTGCTGTGTCTGGTACCTGCTGGCATGAGCCTGCTGTTCCCATGCAAATGTTCCTTACACCTTCAGCACCAGCCTGTGAACACTCAGCGTGTGTGCAGCTCCTCCTGCCTCTCTCACATGTGCTCATCCTTCCAAATGACAAGAATCCATGGAGGATTTCAGGGAGTGGGGAGGGATTTGGTGTGAAAGCTGGCACTCCTCTGTGCTTGGCAGGACTTTGTCCAGGCTCACAGCTGGATGAGGGGAGGCCAAATGTGCACCCCTGTCTGAGCGTGCCTCGGCACAGCTGTGGGGAGCAATCCTGCAGATCGTCAGCCCCGTGCTGGGGTTTTTATATGCACAGCTCTGCCTGCACTGGTTGTGTGTTCCTCTGCAAACCTGCCTGTGTCTGCTGATTAGACCCAAAATCCCACAGCACTGTCTCCTCCCCCACGTGTGCTGGATGCTCACTCAGAGCGTGGCTTGAAGGTTTTACCCTGCCCATGAACTGATGCCAAAAGGGAGTCTCTTCCCTCTTTTGGAGCTGTGAATCTCCTCCCTCTCCCTTGCCTCAGGTTTGCAGGTTGTGGGACTGACAGCAGCAGGGCTCATTCTGTGGGCAATGTGTGCTTTTGCAAAGGGGCAGGGCAGCCCTTGGAGGGGTTTTTACCTCTCAGTGTTTTCATTCTCTGCTAGATCAGCAGATTGAACAGCCCCATCCCACCTTCTGCCAGCTGCTGTCTGTTGCAAGGAGAGCAACAGGCAGCAGTGGGAGAGCAGGATCTCTCCTTCACTCTCTGCACAGTCACACCACATCATGTTTAACATCCAAATGCTGTCTTGCCTACTTCTTACCTTGGATGTGACTGCAAGTGGAAACTGCTGAGCTTTTATATGATTAATTTTGAGTTCTGAGTATAAAAATGCAGCCACAAATAGCTGTTTGGCTCTATAAAGCTAAAACGTTGGGTGCATGTAGTGATTATTTATTGTCAGACTCTTAATCTGGCTGGAGTAAATGAGAAGCTGATGGTGAGATCCAAATACTTCCACGCTTTCAGAGACCTCAGTTCCCAAGTTGGAGATTAGGCCCAAATATTCATGGTGATCCTTCCCAAAATGCCTCATCCCAAAGGGTGTAACAATCCCTGCCCATCACTGGGCCTTCAGCTCAAGTTCTTGAGTTCAGTTCCTGTCCCTGGTCATCCCATGCTGTCCTGCAGAGGTAAGGGGGAGACAAATCTGAAGGCATTTTGAATTGCCAGAGCCATTTGTATCTTGTGTATTTGAAATCTAGCTGGGGAGGAGGGTTTGTTCTACTACTTTACTGTTATTTTATGGTATTGGTTTGGGTGTTTGGATAGTTTTCGTGCTTTATTTGTGATCTTCTCCATAGATGTTTATGTGATACTGAAAACGTAGTCTAGGATTCCTGCTGCTCAGTAAAAATAAAGGCATAATTGAAAAACATCCAATTGGATCCAGTTTTTCAACTCAGTTCAGACCCCTGATTAGGGAACCCAAAATGTGGATGAGAAAGCCAAAGTGCACAAGTAACCCACATCTCCAAGACACCAGGCTGTCTCTGAGCACGTCTCTGGCACTGCTGTTCCCCTTGATTTATAGAGTAAGCATGGTAATATTGTGATACACGTTGGCAAAATGGTAACTTCTCCTGGCAGCCTCTGCAGGCTTCAGGCATCAGTTCAGCAAAACACAGAACCATCTGAGCAGCTCCATCTCTGCTGGATGGGATGTTTATATGTTTACTAAATTTTGAGCACACGAGTAGCTTTGTTGGCTGTTGCATTTTGAAGCACACATTTAAATGATTTACTGACCTGGGGCCTACATGCAGATGTGAATATTAAAAATTAAAATTAAAGCATCCAGTCCAGATTGTGAATCTGAAATACATGTTTTCAAGGCAGTCTTGAGGATTTAAGCAAACATTTTCCATTAAGTTTAATGGAAGATACATGCCTTAACTCCTATAGACTGCTTTGAAAAGCATCAAGTGTTGCAGTGTAAAGCCCTAAATGCTGGATGTCTTTGCACTGCAGGTTCTCAGCTCTGAGGATCTTGTGACATCTCCTGGTCACTGTTTTGCATCAGGACTCTCACTGTCCTTGTCACACTGTGTTGCCAGCCCCTGCAATTTTATCTTTAGCTTCATGGTATTTTGTTTTATCTTAAAATAACAATTCCTCATCCTGATCTGTACAGTTTCAGTTTCTAGCCCTATTTCTACTTAGCATGTGTTGCAGGGGGTGATGAACATTTACAGCCTTTAAATTCCTGAGGGAAGCACTTGAAACACTTGACAGCATTAACCATAAGCACTCTTATGGTTAGGGAATAGGAATTTGATAGACTTGTGCATGTGTTTTTAAATCCCAAGGCTTTAACATCAGTCTCCTGACCTGTTGCATTGCTGGGGGAGCATTTGGTGCCAACCTGGCACATGCAGCTTCACAACCTCCCACATGGGCATCAACCAGACACGTGCACTGGGACTCTGGGTCTGTCCTGCTGTGTTTCTAGCATGAAGCTCAGCTGGATGACTCTCCTGCCTGTCTTTCTGCAAAGAACTTGCAGTTGTCCCAGCTTCTCACATTTCTCAATGCTCTGCCTTCTTTGTAGTGGTGCTCCAGGGACTCCAGGTTGGTGCAGCAAATGTAATTTCTGTGTGCTATTTGTAGAACTCCTTTGGTTTTTTGGAGGTAAAACTGTTTTCCTTCAACTCTGCCTTTTGTTCATAGGCATGGTGCTTGAGGCAGAGCGTTTCATTAAAGATTTATGTAAAGCAGGGGCTGGTCTCTGAAGCAGGAGGATGAAGCTGTGCTTCAGAATGCTAATGCAGAGCTGGAGCAGTTTGAGACGTGCATAATGCAGCACCGGTTGGCACGAGCTGATGTCTCATCCAGGAGAGGGAAACTTGCACCATGTTGATCTTTGCCACCCTGTAACTTGGAGGACTGTTCACATTTCAGTGTGGATGTGGAAATAGAAACATCCTGGGCAGGCCCTGCTGGGAGCCCTGAGAGTGCACAGGCTGGGAGGAGTGAAGGGGGGGTTTGGCTCCAGAGCAGCCACTGCACTGAGCTCCATTTGTTGGAAGGAAACCACAACCATGTGATTTTGTTCTCTCTCTGCCCCATCCTCCTTTTTCCAGCTGGCATGAGCAGAATGTGGAGGTGAAGCTCAGCTTGTGCTTCCTTCACTGAAATCTCTCTGATAACTTCTGCAGTGGCTGAAATGTGTGCAGAGTGGCCTTTCTTCTGTCCCTGGTTCCCCAGTGGAAGGGAATCCAGGGAGTCTGCCAAACATTGAGACACTTGTGAAAATGTACAAGTGCACCCAGAAGCACTGGTGTGAGTGGCTTCACTGAGTACCTGGCAGCTGCTGCAGTGCTGCTGGAAGCCTGCCTTGTGGGAGAGCACGTGTGTTCCCACAGGGCTGGGAGCAGGGACTGTCCCAGCCCCATCCCCAGCAGCTTGTGCAGAGCCAAGCAGCCTCTGAGAAGCACTCACCAGATATCTCAGAGCATATGGAGCTTCCCCTGGGCTCCACAGTTGTGCACAGGAACCCACAGTGCTGTTTACTGCTCATGGCAGGTGCAGCTCCTGTTCCCCACTTTGCAGGCAGAGTTCCTTCCTGTCGGGAGGCACCCAAAGCCTTCAGCCATGCATTAATGTATTGCTGAGCTGTTTCTTTGGATGTAAAGGCACGACAGGAAATGGGGCTTGTATTCATGGAAATGTAATTAAGTATGTTGTGTAAACTAACTAGTAGAAGTAATTTTGGAACTCATAACAGGACAAGATTTGAATACTTATTAATGAAAACAATGGCAGTTGCTGTGTAGGTTGGAATAAACATCTTTATCCAATAGGAAATGCTGTGTTATCCCATCCTCCTTTATAGCCCTGGCAGCTGGAAATGACCATCCTGCAGGCCTTGTGTGGGAGGCTTTGGCAAGAGTGGTTCTGGATTGTCTCTGGTGTGTGGAGATCCTGCAAGTTACAGGACAAAAGACTGGATAGAACAAGCTTGCCTGCACAGGCAGTGCCCTTCCAGCTAGTCTCCTGAAGATAGGATCTATATATCCCTTCAAAGTCATTCATGGAGAGCCATGATAACATGGAAATCTCTTGGGCTGTCTCCTTGTGCCAGCAGCTCCAGCTGGGCTCACAGGCCAGACTGCTGCATTGAGTGTGTGAGAAGCAAATGCTGCTGGAGGACTCTGGGCATGCAGAGGGTGCTGGTGGTGAACAGTCTTGTCAAGGGATGAATGGGTTAGAGCTTCACTTGAGGCTGAAATTTCAGCCAGAGCAGCTCAAGTGTGAAACAGCTCCAAGTTGGAGAGCCCAAAGGTGTGGTTGCATATGGTCCTCATGGTGTGAGCTCCCAGCTTACATCAGCTGTATGAAACAGTTGCACTGCCTGTCACTGACCTGTCAGACCCAGGACTGATTGGTTTCACTAATTTCACCATGTACCTGAATTAATATAACACTGTAACACTCTCATTTGCAGTTCGTTTTGAGGTAAGGTTGGCACAAATTGGGAAGTCCAGTCCCAGTCCTCTTCACATCAATCATCTGCATGGAGGACACCAGCCAAGTGTGTATTTTAATCAGAACACACCTAGAGAAACACCTGGTGGTTTTTGCTCTGCATTTGCCAGAGGCAGGTTATGCCAGCTTTTATAAGGGAAAGTTCTGAGAAACTTGAGTTATTCCATTGCAAATCAACTTGGTTGCAATGTAAGTAGAGCTAAAGATTGGCCAATGTTTTTAATCCTAAGGAAGGGATAGTGGATTGTGGAATATAAATTGAAAAAAAACTCCAAATCTATTTCTTCTTTTTTGTGGTCTCCATTTTTTGGGCAGTGCCTGTGATGTAGGACAGCTGAATGTCACCTGGCTTACCTGTTGTGTCTTCAGCAATGAATTCAGGCAGCCATCAGTTTCCAGTGACTTTCAGCATCTCTGCAAACAAGCACTGGAAATGGCTTTGCTGATGTACAGACAATGTTAGATGTAGAAATAACAGGTTGGCAGTGTCAAGTTGTTGTTTCCCAGCAGCTTTGGAGGACAGGGTATACTTGAAATAAATCTATCAGGTAGGATTTCAAATTGGCCAGGGCTGTAAGTAACAGTTTATTGAGCTTATTTATGATGTGGCACCTAGGAAATGAAATGGAGAAATGTCAAGTGCTTTCAACACCAGCCAGCACAGTTTGATGCCCCCTCCCCCTTGCCTGGAAGCTCTGTCTTGGCTTCATGCCAGAAGCATATTATTGTAATAAAACACATTCACATTCTAGGTGGTAAAGGGAATTTACCCAATAATTAAAACTAGAAATAAAATAAATTCATTCATCATCTTCATTCCCAGCATAGCTGACATTCTTACCACTATATATGGTATAAAAATGTGCACCTTGGGTTTTTTAGCTGTTCATGGTGTAATGACCAAATCCATCTGTGAGAGTCTTGGGAATTGAAGCAGAAGCAAAACCACACAAAAGCTAGATCTGAGCAGTTCCCATAAAGGATGTTTCCACAGTCTCTTCTCCTGAATTTGGACTTTGGCCTGGGCCATCTTCCTTCCAGACTGCTGGTTGTTGCCATTGCACAAAGACAGAACAGCCTCAAGTTCCTCAGCTGAGTAACCATCTGTCTGCCCTCCCACACAGACACCTGAAGATGAGATAATGTTGAAAAGAAAACAAATAATTTAAGTAATTTTAAAGCCTCACATGCATCTTTCTGCAATCTTTAAAATTTCCAATATATTTTTTTAATGTGTTAATAGGATAGATATGTTCTTAGAAGTTAAATTTGCTTGCTTACATTAGAATTATGCATTCAGTTTGATAGAGTTGTTTCATAATTGTGCAAAAGGTCTGTGCAAATGCACAAATGAGTTGGATTCAGTCCTGAGGGAGGGCCAGCAGCCCTTCTGCAAACCTGGGATGAGTGACATGAGCCCTGCAGTCTGCTTTGCAAGTTATGTCTCTTTGTGCAGTCTTACTGAGTAAAGCCTTAGTAAGCAATCAAATAATCCAGTACAAGCAGCACAACTGAGCACAGCAATTTCTTTTCAGAGGAGTGCTTGCTAATATTAGGATAAACTTACACAAAATAGAAAAATTAAAGACAACTTTGAAATGAATCCTGAAATGCAGCTAGGGGGATCTTGGATTAAAAACCTCTTGTGTGCTGCTTTATGAACAAACAACTTCATCCGTGATAGATTGTGAGCCCTGAGCATACATAACAAGGCAATTAAGAGAAAGCACAGTCAATGGAATAATATTGCATTATCTTTTTGTTTCACATAAGTCCTGTATCTCCTTTCCACTGCCAGTTTGCTGTAAATTGCACCTTGTCATTAATAGGATTATTGATAACTCTGCCAAACAGAGCTTCTGCAGAATTTAGTGTTTGCTAAAATGCCTCCTTCACCATTTAAAAGTGTTACTAATATGCTTCAGACATAAATCTTGTACTGTTAATACTCTAGGTTATAGCCAGCAGCAAGCAGAGCTCTGTGGATCACTCAAGCTGGAAGACAGGGACCCACCCCCGTGGGATGCATTGTGTCCAGCTGATAGAATTTTTTTTAAGTCTCTCAATGCTTAAAAGTGAATTTGCCCTTCCCCCAGGGGTGAATTCCACCTTGGATAAATTGTCTTGTGCCATGATCAAATGTTCACCAGACAAGTGTGTTTTCCTTTGCTTTGACCCTCTCCTGCAGCTTCCTTGGAGGCAGCAGCTGTGGTGCAGGTGGCCCCAGGCTGTGCTGCTGGTGTTGGCTCTGTGGGTGCCTTGTGCTGGCCTTGGCCATAGGGACATGGTGATACACAGGTTCAAAGTCTGATGGTCTCTGGGTCAGCTGAAGGACGTGGGTTCATGTCCAGCAACACAAAGCTCTTAATCTCCTGCCAGCAAGGCTGTCAGCAGTGGGGCTGCATGTCACACATGTCACACTGTCACTCTGCTTGGACCCAGGGTGGATGGCTGCAGGGCATGGGCTCATTTGGGGATAAAAGACAGAATTGTGTCTGGAACTTTGTCCAAATCACTTTTCTTTGCAGAATAGCATCATGTTCTGCAGCTTGGGTCTGGGTTTCAGCCAGCTGCTTCTACTCTTGGTCATCCTGCCCTGTGTGGGACATCTTTGTGGCACCTGTAGTGTGGCTGGGCAGGGAAAAGGGTCAGTGGCACTGGGTCTCCTCTGCCCTTTGACAGCTCCCCGAATCCTCCCTGCCTGATGTGGTCCCACAGGTGCTGAGTGGGATTCCAAAGCAGGGCTAGTAAGAAAATGTGCCATTGCCCATCACTGCAGTTTATGAGGAAGAGTTATGTTGCAGGATTATCCTGGACCACTTTGCTCCTGCTGCGAAGTGCTTTATCACTGACAGGTCTGAAAGCTGCAGAGGATTTGTAGAAATGGAAATAAATTACTTTCCCATCTGTGGTAAGAGGCAGAGATCATCTGTCACTGCTTTTGGTGTCCCACCTCCAGCTTCAATCCAGGTTGTTGTCTGGACAATGAGCTCATTCAGGTGATCATTGCTGCATCCAGTGTGCCCTGTCTCTGTGTAGTATTCTCTTGTGCACCATCCAGCTCAGACTGAAATAACACAAATGGATTTAACTGTTATTTGATGGAGCTGTGTGGTATCAATCTGACATTGTAACAAGACACAGACATCCTGTGGTACCATCCTGATGTTTTCAGAACAGTGACCAAATTCAGGCCAAGCAAAGATGGTGAGAGCAATTCCTTGAGATTTTCATTACCAGTGTGGTGATGTTCAGGTATTGTTGAAGTCTGTGGCCTGCCTGGAGTGGAGCAGTGACCACTACGTGCTCCTGCAGTCCCTTCTCTAGCCTGTGTAAAGCAGTGACTGAGGCCTCCTGCTCAGTCATTTAGAAGATGGTTGTTCTCTCAAAGCAGCAGTTTGTCAGACTGTAATTTTAAAATTACATTGTGTTTTTCTAGGACTTGGCAGAACTTTTCCAAGACTTTTAAAATAGTACTCCAGAAAAGCTCATTCCTGGTGCAATTAAAAATGAAAAGAAGGAGGAAGAGTGGTTTGAAATGAACTGTTTGTTTGGGAGCTGGGTTTTTGTTTCGGTTTTTTCTAAGAGAATGGTGCCTGAAACTCTTGCTTTTGAAGATGTATTCCCACGCTGAGTCACATGCAGAGTTCCTGCAGAACAGCCTGGCTGGTGTTTTAGAGGTCAATATTTGTTGACTATATCAGTGATGTTGCTGGTGCACAGCAGTGGTGTCTCGCAGAGGAGGGCTGCAGGCATGCCCTGAGATAAATTGATTCAAAAGGTAGGCATTGCCTCTTGGCTGCTTTAATTTTCCTCCTGCCAGGTTCACTGTGTTGGTGTGATTGCAGCACACACCAGGCTGGAGTTGCCATCTTTCACTGGGTGACAAGGACAAACATTTCTGCCTTCAGAGAGAATGAAAGTTTCTCTGTTGTGTATCACTGTGTCTGGGGAGCATGTAGCTGCATGTCACCTGTGACAAACGCAGCCTTAGAAATAAGTCTGCTGTGGGTTAAGAGCCTCCATCTGGAGGTTATGTGGCTGTTATGCTACTAAATGTCACTTTAACTTACAGAGTCTCACTCCAGCCTTATTTCTCAGTGCTTCAGTTGGTGAGCGTGTGGTTTTGCTGCTGCTCCTCATGAAGTGCATAACTCAGTGTGAGTAAAGACACCCATCTGAAACCATAATGTACAACTACATTAAGCCCCATTAGTTAGGAATCAGACTGGTGACAAATGAGGGTAAAATGGCCATTTCATTGCCGCATCTGTCTCTGTGTGCGTGTTTAATTCTCTGAATAGAGGGTGGGGAATTCAGAGACACCTCTGTGATACATTTGGTGCCATTTTGAGCCAGCCCAAGTCTGGGAGAGCAATCGTATTTTCATCACCTCTGTGAGTCATCACAAAAAGTGCCAGCTCAGGTTTGATTGCTAAGATTGCATTGTTGCTGAAGTGTGAGACGTGGAGTAGAAGGAACACAACGTGGTATTTAGCTGCAAGACTGAGCTCAAGATGCTGACAATTTGAAAAAGCTCGGTTTTGACTTTGTGTGCCAAACAAATTTACTGTCGGAAGAACACGCTGGCCACGCGATGATGTCATTTGCATAGAGTCACTTTACAGATGGTGCCTACAGCTCAGCAGAAGGCTTGGTCTGAATACAAAGACCTCTTCAGGGTTCTTCTAAAGCTCCTGGTTGGAAGAAAGCCAGTACTGATGTGGTACTGAAATGCAGGTAGTGAAACTACTCATCCGGTAAAATGTGTGCCTGAACTCACTTGCAAATCAAAAGTGTCATTGAACTGCCTAGAGAAGGTGAAAATGATCAAAGATTTGGACATGTGAGAGAGAAGGAAAAAAATATGAGGATTCTACAGAGGATGGAGACATGGTGCTGGACCAAACTCTTTCTTTGTGGAAGGGTCGCTTGGAACTTGGAAGCTCCTGGAGGCTTTTGTAGAAATGAGTGTTGAATAGTGATGGACTGAGCTCCACAATAACCTCTTGACTCTGGCTTCTCATGGTGTGTGGTGTGGCAGTGAAGCGGAATGAAGAGCTGGTGTAACATGAAAAGCTTTAAAAGTGGAGGATTTGGGAATTTTAAAATTGAGTTCTCACAGAGAAGTCACTCAGCTGGCAAAATGGACTACAGCCCTGAGAAGTGGTGGTGGATTGTACCATATGTGAGATGGAACTTTTTTTGCTCCCAGGTAATTGTGCTAGCCATCTAACTGCTCACTATGTTAATACAGATTTTAAACAAGAAAGCAATTATGTATTTATGAATGGCAGGCACACACTAAAAAATGCCCTGGACAATCAAGAAGAACGTTGGTCATTAGTGTGGTAAAAGATGTATAATAGGCTAAATCACTTAATTTCCCACACATTTCTGGATTTGGCCAGTGGGAAAGATTTCGCTGAAACAATCACAAAACAGACTGAGAAAATCTTGGCCAATATCCTTCTTTTTGACAAAACAGATTCTAATAATAAAATCCTGCGTTTGATCACTTATCCCTGTGAAAGGCTTTTCGTGGTCCTTCCTTTTCAAGTGTTTAATAGGCTGTAGCACCACTGCCAACCAGCCCAGAGCAGGAAAGGAAGGAGAGCTTTGTGCTGGCCTTGGCAGGAAGGTCAGGGCACAGATCTGGCCAGAGTGCCGTGGCATTTGCAGGGACCAGCTGGGAGCTTTATTTAATGTGTGGGATGGAAGTGAATGGGAGCATTGGTGTGAAGGGGGGATCTTCACAGATACTTCTATTCAGAAGATAGCTCTTGAACAAAATGCTTGTAACAGTATGGAGGGTATTCAGATGTGGGTGAATTCCTTCTGTTTCCCAAAGGGGCTCCCATGGCAGGACTGATGGGGACTCTTGGCCCCACTGAGATACATGGAGCTCTCCAGGTGGGGTGATGTGACTGCAGGTGTGCACTGCTGAGCAGATAAATAACAATGCATCTCTGCTTTTGGACAGTGCAGCTTCTTTGGAGTTTAATTTGCTAAAACTCTTTGAAGAACTTAAATATGCAGAGCTCTGTCTAAGACTGAATTTTGTCTTGTCCTGTTCATGTAGCACAGTGTGGTGTTTTCAAGCAATCTCTGAGTTGCTGGGTTGGTTTTTTTCCACTGACTATTAAAAGGCACCCGATTCTACCATGTTGTTTTAAAGCTTGAGTATTTCAATTTTGTGGATATTTTAAGCTGGCATCCTTGAAATCCCTAAGAAACCAGCCTGTTTCTCCAAGTCCCAGGCATGTCTTCTGAAAACACTGTAAATGTCATAAGAAGCGATTTCACTGCACGGCTGCCCAGAGCAGACATATTGATGTTATTTAGCCTTCACATGCCAGCCTGAGTGTTAGGATTGGGTTTTCACATGCGAGGCAGCTATCAGCTTTACTGATAGCCATATTTTCATAAGCTGTATTTGGCTGTCACACCTTCTCCTGTAATTTCTTGATATGCAAACAAGTCTCAGTTATATATGCTCCTGGCGTATAAACTGATATCCCTGAAGAGTTCCTGATTATCCTTCCATTAACTTTTACTCTCCTCTGTCTCCCTTGGGGAGGTAACAAGTAGTCTTTCCTCCATCATGGATTTCCAGCTGGTTACCTTCCCGCTTCCCTCCTAAATAGATTCTTTCAGTAGGGAAGTACAGTCTGTGAAATTTCAGTGCCATCTAAAAGTACAGCAGGGACTGCTGTACTTTTACATTTCAGGGACTGCTGAAATGGGAATGTGAAAATTTTAAATTCAAGGAGGGCATCCTGGATCTGAAAGTGCCCTCCAAAGTACAGAATAACCATACATGCCTAAATGCAGAGTTGTAGTGAAGCCAGGAGCAGGGGCTTTGCTGTTTGTATGTAGTGTTTCAGCTCCTCAGGTGTACTGCTGGAAACTTAGTGGAGGATTGTGTGAGGCTCTGTCATTCTTACATTTTTCTGGTCTAGTTAGTGTCATTTACAGATGAACATTCAGCCCCACTTCTTGGTTTCACTCAACACCGCACACTTCACAACATTCCCCCTTTCCACGGTTTTCTCTTTATGGAGTTGACGTTGTTTTTTAATCAGATTCCCACACCCTGTGTCCATCCCAGCTGCAGCTGGGACATCCTAGCGAAGCATTCAGCGATGAAGTCTTCACTTGTCCATCCTCCTGCAAACTCATGCAACAGTAAATGTTTGTGTGAGTACCACCTGAGTCCTGTTCCCAAAGACTGGGTCCATGGAGGGTGTGTTGTACTGGGAACCCACCCATGCAGGTTTTTGCACATGCTCCTGGCTTGACCCCTAATTTCTATAATTATTTAAGTTCTGAGTATTCTTAAAACAGTCCTCAAGGCCACTCTGTGCTATCCCATATTCTTACTTGGATTATATCCTGTTGACGAAGGGCTGTGTGTATCTTCTAGTTACTGCCTTCAGTTGAGCATGAAGCAGGATTCTTGTCAAGATTCTTTGTCTGCAGCAGCATGCTGGCTCAGCTTCTTTAGAATTATTCAAATTGAAATAATTATTTAGTTGAATAAACATTTCAATACAAGTTGCACATTTCTGGTTTTGGTATTAGCACTCTTAGAAAGTTTGCAAATACCAGAGACTGGGCTTTTAAATGTGATCTCTAACCTTGTTGCTGTAAATATTGACGTGAGCCTTCAGTTGTATTTGGGGAGCAAAGGTGACTCCCCTTACCCACATGAGCAAAAGCATACTTGTGGAATACTCACACTGATTTCAAGAGCTTTTTGAGGTCACAGAACAGAATTAAGATGGCAAGAATATGGCCCCAGCTGTGATCTGATGCCAGACCTAATTTGAGCCTGTGATTCATCCGATTTCCCATGCGGAGTGGAAAGTCAAGGGTTTTCTTCAATTGCATGTATAAATCTACAGGCTTGAGAGATTACAGGTGACATTAGGCTCTTCCTTTTGCAAATACTCTGTGTTTGCATATCTGTAGATGCATAGTTTACCAGAAATTCCCCTGTGGAATTTGAAGTCCTGTGTCTGTCTGTGCAGGTCTGGAGCCTGAGAAGATTAAGTAAGGGTGAGACATTTAGCCACAGGGTAACAACTCTGGTGTACATTCAAATTTTGTATCAGCCAGTTTGTTATATTATTAAAATAGTGCAATTCCATAACAGTGAGAGTTGCTGCTATTAAAACATCACTGTTGCTCAAACAATATGCAAAATGAAGGAATGAATATAGTTTTTATATGTTGGGTGCTATCTGTAGACACAAATTGGGATTTTCACTGTCCCTGTACAGCATATCCTTTTCCAAGCATTCCAGAGGGGTGTCTGTGTCCCCATCTGGGCTGCCTAAACCTTAGGCAAGCTGCTACCCTGCAGTTTTGAGGCTGGGGGGAAGAAAACCCGTGTGTGTTGTTTGGGGCTTCTCAGAGCACCAAAACAATGAGTGATTAAAGCTCCGTGCCTTCTGACAGGTCACATATCTTTTTGATCTACAGGATTTGCACCCTTGACATCATCTTTTGAGGAGCACTTCCAAAAAGTATGGAATGAATGTAGATTATGTGGGAAATATCTCAGTAGTGTGCTCACACAGCTCGAGTCAGCACAGTCTCCCACTGTTAACTGGACGTGTCCTTTATGGAAATTGGCTTTGTAGCCCACATTTCAACTGCTGAAGAGTTATGAGGTCAGCAAGTGCTGTGCAGAATTTAGCTAATTTTCTGTATATCTTGGACCATGTTCACCCCTGGGTTTTAGACCACAAAAATCAGTGGAATGATGCCAAGAAAAAAATCACCTCCTAATATTTAGAATCAGCTCCTCTGACTGGAGTGTATTTCACTGAGCTCCCTGCCATAGCTCTAAGAGTTCTGGTGCTGGTTCCTGAGAGTTGTGATTTCTCCATGGGCACTGAGAATCACTAACAAGAGCAAGTTTTGGATGGATATTAAATCTCATGCTTCAGGGTATGAACTGTTCTCCTAACTCTGGGGCAGAAAGAGGCTGCTGTAGTGGGCAAAGTGTTCTATTTCTGCCCCTGCAGTGCTCTTGCCTGGCTAAGATGCACCCAGTGGTGGTGGCCAGTGTGAGAGGCAGGTGGGAAAGCTGGATGGACCAGGGGCAATCCCCATGTTTCTCTGAGAGCAGACTGTTGATCCCAAAGCCAGGGTATCACATTGCTGGTGCTTTGATTGGAAGCTAAGAACTAATGTCTGCAGAACTTTTTAATGACACTTCTAGCAGTGATCACAGAATTGTCTTGCAGAGTTAATTTCAGCTAATGAGCAATTAGTCAGCTCAGCAGTGACTCTCCCTTGCCCACAGCCCCTGGGGAAGGGGTGGTCAGGGCTCAGCATGGTGCTTCTCTGGGGTGTTGTGAGCCCCAGCATGTGGGCCCAGCACCCTCACCTGCGCTGCTGCTTGGGCTGCACCTCAGATTTCCTCCTTCTGAAGCTGAGGGATTCATTTTCCAGCTACAGACTTGCAGTGTTATCCTAAATGTCAGCAGTCTCTTCTTTCTCTCTTTCTTTTTTTTTTTTTAAATACTTAATGCAGCCATAGAAAATCTGTCAGCCGGAGACTCCTTGCCTGCCCAAACGAAGGCTGAATTTCTACGGGCTTGAGCATATTCCAGCATGAATGTGGTTAAATTTGGGACACCAGGGATGTTGCTGCTGCTTCCTGGGCCCATGCAGGGCTGCCTCGGGTCACGCTGTGGCAGCGGGTGGTGGGACTGGGAGCGGGCACAGATGGTGCTCCAGAAGGGGAAATCCAGAAGCTCACGAGCTCATTTCTTTTAGGGAGACGTGTCCATATGTCACCCATAGAGGATGAGAGCCTGCTCATCAGTCTGGAGCACTCTGAGGCTGCTGGGATGAAATAACCTGAATCTGTGTCTGAGCTGGAGCCTGGTGCTGGCTGTGCTGATGGAGCCCCTGTGCTCTGTCCACCCTCCCTGCCTGAATGTTTGAGTGTTCAGTGCCTCTCCTGCCCAGGGCTGAGGGGGGAACTTTGCTAGGGAGCCTGCATGGCTGGATCCATCACTGACAGGCTCAGCCCTGACCTCTCAGTTTTCCTGCCCACAGTCCTGTGCACAGTTCCTGGAGGAGAGCTGAGGCTTGGGGATGTGAGCACCATAAATCAGGTGCTTGGTTGTCTGTCCCTTCAGCCAGGCACTGCACACTGGAGCACAGAGATGTTCCACACAAAGGATGCCTTGCAGCTGGACATAAATCTCAGGGGTGCCTCCAGACCCTGGCAATTGGCACAAATGTCACTTAAATTTTTGCTCCTAATCTGGTAACTGAGCATTGCTTGAACACACTGTAATGAACAGTGGTGATAAATTGACATTGGTGGCAGTCAGAGCTTATGCTGCTCTTCAGAATGTGTTGATGTTTTCTGAGATAAAAACGAGATCCTCTTCCATTTAATATTTTAGCAAATTTGGGGAAGAAAATAGGTCAACAGAAATGTTGTCCCACTCAAACTGGAGCAGTGGTAAGGAAGTTACTTGAATTGCTGTATTTACATATTGAGGAGGAGGGGTGCACTTACATGAATGTGTGTCTCTATATAACTGCATTTACGTATGTAACACCCAAAATACATCATTATGCATTCATATTCACATGTGGTGTCTGAGGATGTATGTATAAAAATATGATTTCTAGGTTTTTAAACCTCCCTGACAGAATCCAGGAGACCAATTTCTAAATGTATGCCAGGATTTTTGGCTAAGAGACAGGTAGCAGTAGGTGCTAATAAAGGAAAGAACTGCAAGTAAAATGTTGTGACATCCACCTCTCTGAACAACCTGCAGAGCGCTGGCAGAATCATCAAACTGAGCTGAGAGTAATCAGCAGGGACTGATAAAGCTGCTCTTGTAATTATTTGTTTGATATACAGCTTTCCTTCTTCCTTCTGCATAAATAGCAGAATTGCTTTGCTTAGTGTGGGAGGTTTTTTTATTCCTGTCAGGGCTTGTTCTCACCAAGATGTCATGAGAGGAGGACTGAGATCTGCATTTTTATTTTATTTACGGGCTTTCCATTGCAATTCTGACAGCACACGGTAGAGACAGCATTCATTTAGCTGGGGAGAGGCAGCCTTGCTCCTGCAAAGGGGCCAGACTCTGCCCTGCTGCTTTTAAGCCTCTCTGATTCCTCCAGGCCTGGCCTGGCAGAAGCTGTTCCTGGGAGGAGGTGGCTGCTGAGGACTGGAGGCAGTTGTGATGTCACACTCGGGTATTTGGGTATTAAATGCAATTTCCGCAGCGGCTTTCTTGATTTTAGGTGTGAATTTGATGATGCCACAGCCCAGACTGCCCAACAAAACCACACAGTCCTGCAGGATGATAAGTGTTAATTATCCTTAAATAATTTCCTCTCCTTTCTCCTCACCACTTGCACTGCTGAAGGAAGAAGATCCAGGCATTGACTGATTTCCAGGCAGTCCCAGTGGTGGCCCGTCAGTGATGACTGAGCTGAGCCAAAGGGCTCCTGTTGATGTCAGTGGTTTCTGGGAATGCTGCCTGTGTGGTTTTGTTCTGGGATTTCCCTCTCTGTCCATGCCTGGTTGAGCTCTGACTTCACTCAGAGCAAAGTTTGCAATTTTGTGTTTAACAAAAGGTACAGTAATTCATTCCCACCCTAAGCACTCTCATTTCCCTTTTCCCATTTATGTTCTATTTAGCCTCTTTCTTTCCTTAAAAAAGGGGGAAAGGATAATGGATCATTTCTGAGAGATAAAGAAAGGATAAGTACTACTTCAAAAAAAATCTATGCACCAGAATAGTTTTTATATTGTCTAAGGGTTTTACCAGGATACCAGGAACTCTGGAGGAAGGGGAGGTGTAAGGGGAGAGAGAGGCACATTAGAGCAGAAAATAGATTTCCTAGCCTAGAGAGAGAAATCCAGACTGCTGCCTTTGGCATGCATTTGAATATTGTCAAGGGCATCTGGAATATGTTGATAGCTGTTCTCCTTCTAATAAGTCTCAAAATCTGCTAATGATGAGGCACAGATTTGCCATGGGCCGTGTCTGCCACGTGCACACCCAGCACTGGAAGGGGTCTGAGACATCAGAGGCTGTGTTGCTCTCCTGGCAGGGTCAGCACCAACTCCCTGTTACTCAGGAGAAATACTTCAGACTTGAACCAGAATAATGAAAAGAGAAATTGCTCTGAGACTAAGAAAAAAAGCTTTACACCCATTGCAGTGCTGTGGGGGGTTGTACTTGAGCGATTACAGCTCATCCTTTCAATGCCTTCTGATTCCAGGCAATGATGGCATTTTAAGATAAATAAAGTGTTCATGGCTCTGCTTGTTATTGAAGGGCTTTTATTATTGCTGATGTTACATGAAAAAGAAAGTTATTAAAAAAATGTGGCACTAACAAATTGAAGCCCCCGGGGAACTGTTGCCTGAATGGGATTTTGATTGGAGTTCAATTTAATTGGCCATAAATCTTCCCTTTTCTGATTTACATTCTACTTCAGACCAGTCTTCCAAATTCATGATAATCAGGTTTTCATTTTTCTCTATTGAGCAAAATACTCTGACATGAGCATAAACAGAAATATTCCTTCAGCAAGGTGACCTTGTTCTTGCTTGCACCATGCTGGTAATTGATTTAATGCCTCCTTACCTATAAATTGGGCCTCTTTCTGAGGCATGTCCATCAGATTTTGAGGTAATTGGTTAGCATGGTTGTTTTTCTGACTGCAAGATATTTCTCATAAACCTCTAGTACAAGATCATTTTACCTCTAGGATCATTTTACTGACACAATGGAATGAATTCAGCAGGCAGACATACACTGGCTCTGCTGCAGCTTTGAATGCACCTATGTGCATTTCTTGGGGAATTACAAAAGATCTTGCTCTAGCCTGGAGTAAATCTGTGGAGTTGTAGAGCCCAGTAATTTCTGTGGAGTTTGATTTTGCAGAAGAAAAAGAAGAAAAGTTTTCCAGGCACCCTGAGGCTCCTGGCCCACATCCCCTGCTCTGTGTTGTGTACCACAACACATCATGGAGCTGTCCTGTCCTGTCCTCTCTGCTACTCAGCTCTCCTTCCTTTACCCGAGGTTGCTGTCTGTGATTGCTGGTTTAGATTTATGAGGAGTTTTCCTTCCCCTCCTCTCTAAGAAGGCTTCACTGGGTGAACTCTTTAGGGAAGTGATAGGTGTGGGTGGATGAGTAAGAGGTGAGAACCAGGTGGGATCAAAGGAAACAAAATTGTCATCTAATCCTGATTAGATATCCAAAGCCATACATTCACTTGCTGTTCTTGTAGCCTCATTCATGGGAATCTCAATGAAGTCCTCAGCTGCTGCAAGGAGTGGGTAGGAAAGGGGAGGGAACCTGCATTGAGATGTAATCATCATTATTGAGATTGGAGAATATTGCAGTTAAATGTTTTCCCCCACTGTTCTTATCCCTTGTGCTTCCTTTGTGTTTCTAACTCATGTAGAGACTTCATTATATTGCTCATTTAACCACTTCCAGCAGTACTGGGATTGACAGGTTGAGTTTTCAGCAATCTCACAACTTCATGGGCTGTAAATAGAACGTTTTAGGGCCTGGTGAAAAGGTGATAAGAAAGTTACATCTGCTGCCACTTTCCTAATTACATCATCATCAAATACATTGAGTTTGTTAATGCCAGGTACTCTTGCTGAAAATATGTTTATAACCATGGCCTTAGCAACTGGAAGCAATTACTTTGCAGTGGTTTTCCTTTTGTATTCTGAAACACCAGAATTCTTTTCTCTTCTTTCCTCTGCTTCCCTCCCTACAAAAGAAGCAGAGAAAAATCTGAATTTTAACTTGTTATGATTATCTTCTACTTTTTTTTTTGTCAGCAAAGATGAATACATGGAAAATTACTGAAAGTAATGTAAAGAAAAATGAACATCTGCTACTGCAGTTTCTGCTGAGCTCAGCGGTATTTGGGGCTTGTGTGACAGCAGTGGGCAGGTACTGAGGCTGATGAGACCTCAGTGGTATTCTGACAGGGGCTGTGGACAGGGTTTGTTCCCCATATAGTGATGGCTGGGTGGTAGACCTGGTTACTAAAACTGATCAAGATGTTTTTCCAAAATGTTTTATTGTGAGCTGTCTTCCGTTAGTTATGGTTTTGGTGATTGTTTGATCAGAAAAGAGTTTTGCAGGATTGAGATGGGATGGGAGATGTCTCCTATCTTGATTCTCAACTCACTCTGGATTAGGTGTGTTTGTTAAAGTCTGTGCCTTGCCAAATGAATGCTTGACTTGGGTCTCCCATACCCCTGGTTTGTCCCCTGCCCCTGCTCTCTGAATGCTGACTTGCTTGAGTGACACTCATGGCACAGATGGATACCCCAGCCTGCACACCTTCCCTTACCACCCTCTCTAGCTCCTGTAATTCTGCTGGGAGATTGTCAGAAGCTTGTGCCTTTCATCCCTGGAGTGGGAAGGCTTTTATTTATTTGGTTAATCCAAAAGTTAAGTGGGTGGGAAGATAAGTCGGCAGCCCCGTTCCCTTCGTCACATGGTACCAACTCTTGTTTCCCCTTGAGAGAGGCAGAACAGATGGAAGGCAGAGATGACGTGAAGATCAAAAGTAAACAGTGTGATTACGTTTTTGATAAAGGATAAAACACTTATCACATCAAAGGCGCTGAAAACCACATTAAATGTTTCCTGAACATTTCGTGTCCACGTAAGCATTAACTGTACTTGCCATGGGGACACTTGTATCAGCAAGTGGTGCAGCTGGGGGATGCTGGTGGGTGTTTACCCTCATGGCAGTGCTGCAGGTCACCTGCCTGGCCCAGGAAGGCAGAGCTGGCAGCCTGCAGCTGTCCTGTGGCACCTTGAACCTCTCCTGCTGCAGGTCAGTGGGCCCACGTGCACGCTTAGGACTCCTTGTCTTGGTTTGGAATAGAATACAATTTGCTTGACAATCCAGGACGCTCCTTTAAGCCTTCTCAGTCTTCCAGGTCTGGGCACTGGTTTTCCACAGATTTCAAGGCACTTGCAGATGTAGATAGGTGCAGAGTTTGTGGGTAACTTTTCTCCCAAGCACTGGTGATCCTTTGGTTCCGTGCTTTAGTTCAGTGAATCAAGTCCTGAAATATTTTGTGTAAGCAGCATCATTTGTAGTGAGAAGTCTCTATGTCTTTTTTCATTGCTGTGTTGAAATACTGGGTGGTGCTGGCCAGTGAAGGAAGATAAAAAGGTGTATGTTGCCAATAGTTGTAAAATGGTGGTGCTGATTGCTCTGCCATGGCTGGTGGACATAACATTTTGGTAAAATTAACCCAAAATGTTACCAGCCCAGCCCAGCAGCATTTATTGTTCCTTTTTCCAGGCAGTGCTGAGTCCAATCTACCTTTGCTTCCAATTTATCACCTTGTTTTCCTGTAGGCAAGGAAGGAGGCACATGCCCTGCCTTCTGCCACATGGGAGGTTCTGTGTAACAGAGACCAGTCCCAGAAACAGTCTGCCCATGGATTTGCTTTTTATTTTTTTTAGCCAGTGCAGAAACATTTTCCTATCTCCTGGTCTCAGCCCTTCAGAGCACAGAGGTAGTTTAAATGCTGTGAGTGTGTGTAGCCACATGTATCATCAGTCATTCTGCATGTTGGGGGTGGAAGTTTGCCCTTCACTAACATCTCACCATCTCATTTCCTCCAGAGCACCATTTATCAACTGAAATTGGCATCAGATTTGCTTCTGAAATGAGAGGAACAGCAAAACATTGTGTGTTGAATTAGATGAAAGTTCATAGAAGCACCTGCTGAATCACATGCTTAAATCTCATTGACTTCATGTTAAGGCCAAGAGGTTTTCAAGCGAGGTTTTGAGTCTTTTTTACCACATTCAAGCTGTTGTTTCCAGGAAAAGTGGAAAAAACTTTTTATGCCAAGATGGACTTCTTTACAAATATCTAAGAATCTGGACTCAATTTTTGCTTGCCAGGGTTTATATTAAAAAGCTCAGAAATGGGGCAATACTTGAATGGAAACGTGTGTGTTAGAGTCACTGAGAAGTTAATCAGAAGCAACCTCTTGCACTCATTAGTCCAAACTCCCACTTGAAGCAGGGCTTGAAGTTTTCTCAGAGTCTTGTCTAGTTGAGTTTTGAAAACCTCCCAGGATGGAAATTGAACATCCTTCCAGGTCTCTCTTCCACAGTGCTCAGGGGACAATCTTCTCTTCAGCTGGAATTTTTCTGTGCAGCCCCTGAGTGCTGCCTCTCATCCTGTCACTGCTCTTCAGGGGAGGGTCTGCCTCTGTCTGTGCTGCCTTTTCCATCATCCCAAGAGTTCAATAAGACAAATCTCCTTGGTTGTTTGCTTGTTTGTTTTCCTCTCAGTGCTTCCCTTGTTTCTGTATTCTGTGAGTGATTGACAGCAGAACCTCGTCTGTGTGTTTGGGCTCTTTCAAAGAAAGATCTTGTTTCTATTTAGTACTCTTGAAAAGAGAACTCTGGAAATGTATGAACAGAAAAAGGAATTAGGCAGAGAAGTCCCTGTCCCAAATTCATATCTGCCAAATGCTAATGTTTGTTATTTTTGTGCTTAGTAGTGCAAGAGGCTTTTATCCTTTGTACAGCTGGCCATCCTGCTGTGAATGGAACATAAAAGGGAGCAAAAGGCATCTGTTAAAACCTTCAAGTCTTCTTTGGTGACAAGTAAGGTGGCAATCATGCACCAGCTCAGATATGACACAGGCCTTGCCTGAAAACTTGAGGTTACTCAGGAACTTCATTATAAATAAGTCACATTTAATTTCTTGACAATACCCAAGACAGATGTCTCAGTGACAGTTGTACAGCTGTTTTATTTCCTTTTAAAAAATGTACTTTTTCTTTAAAAGCATTACGATGTATTTCAGCAAGATTTCTCATTTAATAATATGCAAAAGTTCAGGCAATATCCTGTTTAGATGGTTTCTATCTGATAATAAAAATGGCATTGACAGTGAGAGATTGCACCGAGTAAATCATTAGTTGTGAGTTCTGTTTTATGCTGCAGCCAGGATGTGTCCTGTAAGTTCACAGCTGTTCTAACTTTTTCTTTTCCTCATCTAGACAGCTGTATGTCCATGAGATTTATTTCTTGATCTATGTGGACATGAAATCCTTCTTGGGATTATTGCCATAGAAACAAGCCACAACATAGAGCGTGTTAGAAGTAACAAATGGGATTTGGCAGTCCTTCCCATTTACTACACAGAGTCTGAGCTATGTGCTTCAAAAAGCAGCAATTACTTGCTCTCAGAGCTTTATTAACAGGCACATCTGCACATTCATTAGAACTAGATGCTTCAACTTCCATCCTGCCTGGGATGACATTTACATATTCTGGGCCTTAAACTAAAATCCAACATCTAGTTTATTTTTCAGTCAAGGCAGGAATTGGTCAGGTTTGATATTTTGGTTCCTTTTCGTTGGTTGCAAATCCCAGAGACAGCCTGTGTGAGCCTCCCAGAAGGAGATAAGGGGTGGAACTGCTGGCTCCAGGGAACGCTCCCTCCTTTGAAGGATGAAGTCACCCAAGTTTTGCTTGTAAAGCCTGATCTCCCACGGAGCTGGGACTCAGCTCCAGCCTCTCCCAGGGCTTCCCACCCTGCCTGGCTTACAGGAATGATTCCCTTCTCCTCGGTGGCCCAGGGTGGCTCCGAGCTGGGGGAGTAGATGGGCTGTGCCAGGCAGGGAAGGGTTTTTTGCAGGAGTGAGCTCAACAAGCTGTACCTGGAGCTGAGGCTGAGCTGACTGCCAGGGTCACAGCACAGCTGCTGATATCCATGGGGGAGAAAGACAAACTCCAGATTCTAAGCCAAGTCCATGGCCCAGCTTTTGAAATGGTATGGGAAAGTAAAGAGGCAGAAAAGCAGGAGGAACAGAATACAGAAAAGGGCAGAGGAATGTATTAAAACCCAAGGTGTGTCTGCTGGCTGTGTGTGCCCAAGCCCTGGCAGTGCTGTCACCGTGGCCCTGGGTCTTCTGCCATGGGAGGTGAGTGCTGGCTCAGCAGGGCGCAGGGTGCAGATCTTGCTTGGCTCTGGTGCTCTTCTCTTATCTCTTTCCTATCCTCCCTTTTATGAGGTAAAATCAAACATGAAAACAGTCAGGTCGCAGAGGGGTCCCTTGCTCTGGATGATGCATTTGCAGACCTGGAAGGGAGCACACACTGTTCTTTTCCCATCCATGTCCTATAATGCTGCCTCTATCAGAGAGGAGCAGCTTCCAGGAGGGATTTCAGAGGCAGCTGGAGATGCTTTAAAGCTCTCAGGGCAAAATCTCTCACCCCACTGCAGCAATTCAAAAACAAAACAACTTTGCTCAACAAGAGGAACATTCAAAGCTGATTGTAAACCTCAAAATCAGGATGAAACCTAGAATGCAACCTGAAAAACCCAGATAACTGAAATATAGGGATTTGAATCTGTGCTATGTGCTCAGAGTCTGCCTGCCCTCCTTTTCAGAAGTGCTGAGGACTGAGCAGCTCTAGTGAAGGCGATGAGCGCTCGGAATTTCTTTGAAACATTTATTTAGTACCTAAGTATAGATCTAGGACTGACTAACTTTGGGCTCCAAATATAGTTCAGATGTCTGCCTTCTCACTCTTCCTCATTTCTCTTTTCCTTGCTATTTAATCTCTTCATCAGCTCCCACATTCTCTGTTTCCTCCAACTCCCTTCACTTTTCCATCCTCCCCCAGTTGACTTCTGCTCCTGCTCCTATCTCCTCACTCACTCTGACACCTCTGCTGTCCCATGGGAGCCACAGGCATTCTCCAAGGTCCATCCCAGGCAAGCTCTAGGTGGCACCCCTTTTCTCTCCCTCACCCTAAATTCTCCCTGTCTCATTCTCAGAAGGGCAGAGGTTCAAACAAACTGCTTCATCCTGTTCAAGAACCTGCTGAGGTTTAAGTCCCAAGTATCTCTCCTCTCCTGTGTGGGCCTGAGCAGAGATGGCAGTGAAAAGTGAATCATCACAGCCACTCCTGATTGGGGGGAGCCCAAAGTAGCTGCCATCACTTTCAGGCCCAAAAGCATAAATCAAAATGTTCCATTTTCTGTGTTCTGCCCATTGCAGGCGTGATCTGCCAGTGCCAGCAATGAAAGAGACGTGGAGGTTATCAAGAAGGGATCATGTTAATTTTGTGCACAGGAAGCTCTCATTAGTGGCTGTGTTGTTCCAATCAGCCAGAAGACAGATGTGGCTGTGGATCTGATGGATGTTGTCCCTGTCTCTGTTGCAGGAAGGCATGCCCCAAACGCTGAGTTCTACCAGTATGTTTACCCCATGTGGCTTCAGCCCTCATCTACATACTTCAAAAGAAGGTGAACAAGGAGGGCTGATCTTCCAGGATGGAAACCTTACCTCAGCATCTCTGGATGCTCTAATCCAGCATCTGATACCTACCACTGATTACTACCCTGAAGTAAGCAATTCACAGTATAATAAATGGTTTAATTTTGATGAATTGGGGCAGCACTTTATGCAAAAGTGCAAATGTGTTAAATTTTGAATTAAGAGGGCTCATTTAAAAGCTGCATACAATTAAAGCTTGGTAAATTGATGCATTGCTTTAAATGCTGTTTCACTGCTCTATAATTGTTCCCATGAAAAAGCAGATCCCAAAGATGATACTGCCTTTAAATAAGAGAACAGGGTCGGTGGGGAGCTGTTGTGATGATGAATTAGTGATGTAGCAGTTGGAGCTTTTCAAAAATAGCAGTGCTTCCCAGAGAGGTTTAGAGGAAAACTGAAGCAAAAAACTCCCAAGTCTGAACTTGGCATTAAATTAGCTGAATTTCAGTGGCTGCTGAAGTCATCCAGGTTTGCCTGTATGTACAGAGCATTCCCTTGGTGATGACAGAGATGCTTCTTCTGGTGGCTTTGTAATTTACCTGTATTGTATTCACAACTTTGCAGTCACTGCACAGCATAGTCCAGATCTAATCCTTGCTCTATCAGTGGAAATTTAGTGTTTTCTCACCAAGAGTGTGAGGATCTAAACTGGAAGCAGGTTTATGGTCCTGCAAGCTATTGACTTCACTGGATTTTGCACATCCTCAGTGGAATTCAGACAGAGTTTGACTGGAAGACTTTTAAGTGCTAATATATCTCCATGGCTTGTATTTCAAAGCACAGAGGAGCATTGACTTCTGGGTACTTGAGGAGACTGGGAAAGTTATCAATGCAGAGCAGGCAGCATGTTTTAAATTACCCGGAGCTCAGTTTCTGATCAGCTAAAAATAAGTAATAAAGAAGCATCTCAATTAAAAAAAAAAAAGGCACAGAAAGGCAATAAAAATAGGTAATGGGCAGATCAGACTGTGAGATTTTCATTAGGCAATGCATGATATGTAATATTATACCTGCTGCTTGGGAGCATGGCTAGGGCTGGGGGAAAAGAGATAATTCAGGTGCAAGGATGCAAGGAGGGGTCAGGATGCAACAACTGAGACTTCATGCATGTATTTTAAATTCACTGCTGGAATAATTTGAATAATCCAAGGATTTATCCAGCAGACCTGCTTCCCACAGCTTCACAGATGTGGAACTGCATATGATATGACTTGGCTGATAGAAATGAAATTTGGGGAGTTAATAGAATAAATGAAATATTGCTTAAAATAGGCTGGGTGATATCTGCAGGGCAATAGCAAGATGTGGCTGACATGGGGGTGTCTGCAGCTCCCAACCCAGTACAACACAGAGGTTCCTGCCCATTTAGCTTTCCTTTCTCCAGCACCCTGGTTGGGCTGTCTCCTGCACCTGGCTTGCTCCTGCACGCTCTCTTCACTGGATGTTTGCCCAGGGTTTAGGCAGCCAAGGGCTGGAAGTGGATGCTGTAGAGGAAGGAGATGCTGCTGCCTCCTGTGCCCAGTGTAACCAGTTCAGGGTCAGGAATTGTTTTGTCTTTTAGATAAAAAGACCTTGCCAAGTAGAAATGGAAAAGCTGTGATGTTCAGTGCTTTTACAGTAAATATTACCCCCTGTGTGGCTGCTTACAGTAGGTCTCCTTGTCTTTCTCCTGCAGAAAGCCTATATCTTTACATTCCTGCTGAGTTCCAGACTCTTCATCGAACCCCATGAGCTTTTGTCGCGAGTTTGTCACAAGTGCATTGAGCAGCAGCGGCTGGATGACCCCGTGCTGGACAAGGTTAGTTTATGTTTACAGCAGAAAAATGTGAGGTGTTTTCAATGAGTAGAAGATTCTGGGTCTCTGGTGTGTGTCCCTTGCCTCTCTTTAGATTGAATGAATCTTTCTCATAAAGGATTTGCCACTGAGATCCTGCCATTGAGGCATCCTGGTATCCATGTCTGAGAGCAATGCTTCAGGCAGCAGTCACTTCAAATCTTCTAATTTTCCCTTTCCCCCTGTCTCAGTCTTCCCAGGTAACTTTCCTTCTTAACTTCTTTAAGGCTCTGGGGAAGCCTGCAGGATGCAAGGAGGTAGGACATAACCCTCACACACTGTCGAGTGCAGATGTCCACACACCACTTTCTCTCCCATTTTTACTTACTGTCTCTGCCCCTTTGCTTTCTTGCTCCTGGTACAGTAATATTTTCCCTTGGCCTCCCTGTCACTTTGAGAACTGTGTAACGGGGGGCAGATGCCCACCACCCTCCTGCCCTCAGAGCAGCACCAATGGAGCACCAGGAATGGGCAGGAGCAGCAGTGGGGCCCTCACAGGAGAACAGATTGAGAAAATCCAAGCTGTTCCTGCCTCAGCACTCTTCCCACTTTGCCCCAGGGATTGTGCAGCCTGGTACAATGTATAGCAACACATGTGCATCCTCTGGCAGTGCCACAGTCAGTGCACAGGTGATGGGTCCCACTGGATGCTGCTCAGTGCTGGGTTCTGCCCAAGCTCTCCTTGCTGCTTGATGAACACTCGTGTGGTATGTTATGTGGAGCAGGAGAGGCACCTTCAGAGCAGTGGAGGGGGACAGAACATGCATTTGTTGGGAATTTCCAGAAATTCTGAAATGGTTTTCAGGATCAGGCTTTCCAGCTTTGAAACCATGAGTTTGGCATCAAATACTGAGTCACCAGCATCTGACCATGTGCTTGTTTCTGCACAGGCAACTGGTTCCATGAGTAGCAGGAGCTCTGCCTTCACTGTGGAGAGTCATTCTCCAGAATGCTCAGCAATCCCAGACTTGGGTTACCCATACAGTCAGTGTTAATAGAAATATCTGTATGGGGTGAACCATGCAAAACAAGTTTTCTAAGGTGTGAGGTTCTGTTCTCCAATTCTATGGCAGATACAAGTTTAGGAGGATTAAATGTGAGCGCTGCAAAGTTTTGCTGCTCATTGAACTTTTAAGAAATGAAAAACACTGTCTTATTATGAAGACTTCTTATCTGCCTGAAGTCCATCTGGGTTTTGTAGCAACACAGGGCTGGTGGGACACAGCTGATTTTGTGTTCCTGAGAGTGGGGCTGATTTTGAAACTTTGTACACAAGCATCCTCCCATCCCATGTCCTGTGACTTGCACAAAGTCCTCTCCATCAATTCGTAATGCAGTTTACACAGCTGGAGCAAATGTCTCCCCAGACCTTTGTAGTTTCCAATAAAGCTTTCCCTTTAGCAGCCACCTGCTGGTCTTTGAGCCTGAGCTTAATGCTAGCTGACAGCAGTTATTTTTAGAGATGTGGTTCATTGAAACCTGTTGTTGGTGGAAAGCTGAAATATGCATTTTGACCACCTTGGTTGAAAAACAAAGAGCTGGGGAGCTTAAGAGTATAATTTTTCCTGATTGCAGGGTACACTTCAGCTGCAGTACGTGGGGATGCAGAAGAAGGCTGTTTGCTTTGGTCTGTGTTTTCTGTAAATAAAAATGCAGTTTGTTTTTTAACACCATTTCTTTTTCACATAATGGAGGATGAAAGCTTTGGGAGCAGCCACACTGGCTGTCTTTTGAGATAACACTAATGCACCAGTTGTGCCATTCCCTGCATTTCCCTCCTTGCCCCATCCCAACTATTTCCACTGCCACATCCTCAGATAAATCTCCACCAGAAGTGGGCATCAGCTGTATGCTCTGTGTGTCCTTGTCCCATCATGACCTTGAGCTCATGTGGGAAGAGAGCAACATTACCAGCAGCACAGGTAAAGTTACAAAAGTGCTGCTGTTCTGTTCATCTTTTTCTTCATTGTGCATCTGCCACTGGTCACTAAGCAGGTTTTTTCCTACAGCCAGAAAGCAAAGGAGCAAAAAAGCCTCTTTGATGGTCAAGAAATTCATTGCAGTTTTTCAGAGAAGGATGAAAATATAGAAGGGTTGTGAGTACAAAAGGGAAGAACAAATAGTTCGAATCAGCAAAAAGGCCAGATGTTTTAAAAAAGGTATAAAGGTTGCACCAACAAAATGTCCATCCAGCCATAAACAGGCCAATTGCATGTGCAGAATACTTAAATCTGCATGTAAAACAGGCAGTTATGCATGCACCTGAGTTCTGGTACATTTTGCATGCCAAAATGTATTATTTGTGCACCACACTCTTCGTATGCATGTGTGCAGGTTTTGCAGGTGCAACACAAATGCCTTCTTTGAAAACCTGGCCCCACGTTCAGTGACACACACAGAGAAACTTGAATGAGTAAACAGGTTTCAGTCCCTGACCATCATTCAATTGTTTTCATTTCAGGCTCGAATCAGAAAATTTGGACCCAAAATCTTGCAGTTGCTGACAGAGTGGACAGAGACATTCCCGTATGACTTTCAGGAAGAGCGGATGATCGGCCATCTCAAAGACATGATTCACAGGATAGCCCCATGTGATGAGGTGAGGATGCCTGACTTGGGGTGTTCTGCTGATACATTAAGTTCATTTTCCCACTTGGTTCCTCCTTTTCCTCTTTTTCCTCCATTCTGTTCCTTGCCTGTTCCTGGATACTCCCAGAGGTTTTTTCTCCAAAAATGTAAAAACCTGTAGTATCTTCCCTGAAAGCCACATCTCTCTTTAGGTGCTCCTGGCACAGTGAGCATTGGAATTTATCTCCTGCACGTGGAATTGCAAGATAACAGCATTCCCATTTTATAGAAGGAATATGTGAAGGCATAGCATAGACTGAATGTGCTGGTGACAATTCAAATAGCAGCAGAGCTGTGATCTCCCAAGTTACAATCATAGAATCACAGACTGCTTTGGGTTGGAAGGGACCTTAAAGATCATCTTGTTCCACATCCCTGCCATGGGCAGGGACACCTTCCTCTGGACCAGGTTGCTTCAAGCCCTGTTCAACCTGGCCTTGAACACTTCCAAGGGTGGGGCATCCACAACTTCTCTGGATCTAAATTCTTATATTTAAAGAAAATACTAATATTAGTGGACATGTAGCTTGTCTGGGAGCATGGAGGTGGCAGAAGACAGCAGTGTGTGGCCTGCTGAGCACAGACTCAGGCTAGAGGTCTGTATGGTCCTGGGGTTCAAATATGTGAGTTCTGTGTGTGGCACAGTGGGTCATAGTGAATGGAGCCTCTGTGAGACCTGCTTGCAAATTCAGGTGGGTGAACCCCATAAATTAATTTAGAAACATTAAAAAGACCACAAAGTTCATGAAAATAATAAGCAAATAGTACACTGAGAGTCTCTAATTACTTCTAGGTTAACCATGGGATGTGGAAAAATTCAGTTCCACTGGCTACATGAAGGCCTGGCCTCAAGCCACAGAGGGGTGCAGTCCAGTAGAACAACAAGAACATACCCATGAGGATGAGAGAGAGAAGAGGGGAGAGAGGACAGAAGGAATTAGCGGGGCTGCAGCACAAGAAAAAAATAAATTAGGCTCTTCTATGCACATGAAATATGTCATAAATGGAAATAGCTGCTCTTGGACTGGGCTGGCAGCATGTCTGGCACTTCCAGGGAACTGTAGGCTGGCATGGATTGACTGGCTGGGCTGGGCAGCCTGTGGGAGAGAAGGGGTGGGACGAGGAAGCTGTGAGACACAGTGGAGGTGAAGGCAACAAAAAAACTCAGAAAGAGCCAAAGTGGCTTTAGTTCCATTAACCAGAGTAGTAGAATTCCCTCAAGGAAAAGAGGCAATGGACTTGCTCCTGGCCAGCCACAGCAGAAGATGCCTTGCAGCCCTTCAGCATCAGAAGTGAGGGAAACCCGTGCAGACCCTCCAGAATTGTGTCCACAGTTTGTGTCCATCAAAGGCTGGAGAACAGGGACTTGGAATGTGCTCTTTAACACCAGTAGTTGCCCTGGTGAAGAATCATAAATGCTATAAATAACTTTCTGGTTTATTTGCCTAACCTGAGCAAGCACTGCCCACCTTTGCTCTGGAGCGTGCACAGCTGTGTACAAATCCTTGTGGGTGCCCTGGGGGGCCTCAGACTATATTAGTTTCAAATCACTGTTTTTCAGATATTACTAGGCATTGTAATTGCAAGTGATTATGCCTGAGCAAAATCAATAATTAATTTAAGAAACAGCTCATATCCTCCGAATGCAAATTTCCTTTTTTCAAGGGACAGCACAGAAGAGTGATGGTGACCATTAGTTTTTGGAAGAAACTTGTTCCCATTGTGAACCACAGAAGTTAAAGACTGAAAGATTTGTGATGTCATCCAGTCCATGTAGGTCAGTGCAGGATTTTCCCCTGCAGTGTCTGCTCCTGTTCTTTGTAGAGTCCACTTTCTAAAGGCTGTGATGTGCTTATAAAGGTGTCCATGCTGAGAAGCATTTCTTAGTAAGTGCTGTGATTTGCATTTAGAGTTAGAAATTTTAATTAAAATTTGAGCTCCTAAGCCACCTGCTGAGGCCTGCTGTCTTCAGAGGAACTTTCCTAGTTAAGAACGAAACATTTTCTTTAAATATTAAACAGTAGTGTGCTTCTTTTGACTGTTAATGTGGCAGTGAAGTGAAATTGGTTGATAAGTCCAGCATGCAGCCCCTGTACAGTGGGGGGTCACTTTGTGGCAAGATAATTACCAGCACGTTGAAGGTAATGAACAATGTTGTTTTCAGTTAGTGGATGTAGTTTAAAGAAGGCAGGAAAGGCTTTTAGAAGGGCAAAAGCAGGATTTTTTATTCTTTTTAATTTCTCTCTCAATGTGCACAGAAAAGCTTTCTAAGCAAGGGTGCACCCAACTGATTTCCAGGCTCTTCAAGAGCTCTGATTTCTGTGCAATTGTTTGTGTCCTTCAAGTGTGTCTCTTTTTTTTCATTCTTTGGTAGTTGGCTTACCTGAGACTTTGTTTACTGTTGTCTGTATCTATTTTTTGTGCCATATTTCCTAAAAAGTGAGATGAAACTAGATCCCTTGATAAAGATTTATTGAAAGACTGGCTAATATGCATGTCTTTCAAGCAATTTTATGCAGCTTTTTGGCTTTTTGTCCAAACTATGAAGAATTTGATACTGCACAGACATGTCTGGTCCAAGATTTTTCATCCAAACTCCTTTTAGAAAGAGGAGCTGGGTTTCCAGGCAAGTCTTTTAGCCAGATGTTTTTTATTCATTCGAAGGCTTGGCTTTCAGTGCTGTCCCCCCACCCCCAAAAAATTGAGTTTCCCATTTACGAAATTAGTTCACAAAATGCCAAATATGTCACTATTTGAGTTTTCACTAAAAAATCACACTGTGTTCACAGGGCTTCATAAGCTGTGTTGAGGTTTGCAAACACACCTGGATGTAAAACAGAAAAATATTTAGATGGTGGTCAGTAGTCTGTGACCATCTGTTGACATGAGGATTTACATGAAAAGGCCTTTCTTGGAGGTAATATACATCAGTAACAAATAAAAACTGAAGGAGTGGGGTTTTCCTCAGTCAATTTTCACTCCACCTTTGGGATTTGATTCCAAATTCATTTTGTGTTGTCATTCTCCAAGACATGTCCCTCCTGCCTTCTGGATACTTGCTTCATTTCAGAGTTAACAGCTCTGTTTTACAATAAAGAGCCTGACTTGTCCTGTTCATGTGGTACATGCTCTAGCCCGGCTCAAGAGAGAATCTTCCTTAAGTGAAGGGAGAGCAATGTGAGTCCAAGAGAGCAATATGAAACCTTTTGTTAGAAAAGCTGCATCAAAGTTACAAAGTGTTGTGGCAAAAGTTGAAGCACTTGGGATGTTCTAAAGGTCTCCAGCCTTTCCTACCCTGTCATGAAGACAGAGTAGATGTGAGAAGTTTCTCTTCACTGTGAAGTAGGAGGAGGTGCTGTCTCCAATGTGCAGATTGGATTCTGTGCAGCTGAGAAAAGCAATGACTCTGGTTTCTGGTTCCTTGAACACTCAAAACGTGAAAAAACACTTAAAAATGCAGTCAGTGCTAACACTGAAGACTATCCACAGCTTACAAAACTCTGTAGACGAGTGCTGGATCTAAACCATGGGATTACTTCCCAAAGGCTCACTTGAGCTGCATCCAGCTTGGGACATGACACAGGTGTGTGTTGTTCCTTGTGGTGAGGCACAGTCTAGCCAAGGACATTTCCAATTAACCTTATCCTTAGAACCCACCCACCAGTTCTGTTATCTCAGTTTTATGATGTCTGCATCTGGCAGTCATGAACAGTCGAAGTAATTTCTTTGTGCCCATCCTCCGTGGCCAGAGACTCCACTCATTGTCTGTAAAGAGTTGCTCCAGCTCTGAGAACAACCTGGGCAAGTTGGTAATGATGATCCTGCTGAGTACATGGCTGTGCTTGGAATACAATATGAGCTTCTTTCAGTAGCAATTAACATTTGGATATTAAATACTCAAAGCTACACAATGCTCCAGCCACTCCAGCTGGGTAGCAAGCAGCTGTGAGCTTCTTCTGCATTCAGGTCAAAAGGATGGAGAAAATAGCATTAGAAACATTTCCTATTCCTAATAAATAAGGGTTGACAAAGCAGCATTAACAGGTAGAGTTCTCAGCCAAAATGTAGCTGACATAAAAGATAGGTACCAAAAGCTGCTGTGCTCCATAAAGCTGCAATAACTCTTGTGGTAGCATTGCCTTTCCTTTGAACCTGATGTTGGCAGGAATCTGGAATATCAGTGCCAGCCCAACCCACCAGTCCTGCCTGCCTCTTCTCTTGACTGCAGTCTCTGTGTCCAGAGCACAGAATTGTAATTAAGCCAACTGGTTATTCTGAAATAGGCTTGTTGGAAATGAAATGGTAACCTGTTGCTGGCATAGGAGTATTTTGCAGAAAGGAAAATTCAGCACAAAAAACCACTCCAATGTCAAGTTTTCTGGGTGGCTTATGTTTCTCTCCCTGTCTCTTCAGGCTTACTGGAAAAAGATGAATCAGCTTTTGCAAGCCCTGAATCAGAAGCTTGCAACCCTCAGCCATGGGCAAGAAGGGATTGTCAAGATCAGTACTGCTGTCTCTGATAAGCTGGTTGCCTTTAAAACTAAACCTCCATCAATTCAGAGAGAAATCCTGAGCGTCTGCAGTGACCCTTACACCCTGGCTCAGCAGCTGACACATGTGGAGCTGGTAAGTGGGAATGCTTCCCAACTTCTGCAGCCAGAGATGTTATTTTAAGCCATCAGCTGCTAAGTATTCCAGACATAACCAAAAAATGTCTGCACTGCTGCAGCATATCCCATGCTGTATCAGCACTGCAGCAGGAGGCAGGGTTTGACAGGTTAAGAGATGCTTGGGAAGAAAACTATATATCAGAGTGTCCCTGTGCAGCTTGGAGCAGGTCACTGTACTTCAGCTTGCTAATTTGTGAAATGACAGTCCTATCCCAGCAAAGTCAAGTCCCAGGAATGTCACTTCTGTAAGGTGCTCAGAGCTCCACAGGCTCTGCAGGTGCTATTGAAATGGCTGGTCATTAACCCTTTTATAAATTTGGAAGAAATTTTAGCAGTTAAAATCCATTTCTCCAGATACACAAAGCAGTGGGTTGTCTGATGTGCCTTTCGTTCTTCCCTTTGGGATTTTGTGCATGGACGTATAAGGGTGTGCAGATACCACCCCCACAAATTCCTGCTGTTCCCCTGTGTTGGGCTGCAGTCTGCTCCCAAACAGGCTCTTGTGTGAAAAATTGCAGTGCTGAAGCCTTGGTTGTGCTGTTGTGCTGCACACCCTTCTCCCAGGGTCAGGTCCTCTCCACGGACCTCCTGGCTGTGCACAGAGAACATAAAACATTGCTGCCACCTGCAGATCTCTTGTTGCTCTGGTGCCCTGCTGCCTGTCCTCCTTCCCTCTGCTCATCCTTCAGGGGAAGGATGGAAAAACAAAACATGAAATGCACTGTGGGTTGAAGTGAGTGTTAGGAAATCAGAAATTTGGATTTCTGAAGGTAGTTTATATTCTGTTTGTCAAGAAGTGGAATGGATAATTTTCAGAACCTGCAGCTTTGGCTATCTTTGCTTTTTGTAACTTAAGCAGAGAGTAAAAGTCCTTTTGCATGGAGTTTTTCCTTGCTTTTGTTTTTTTCCTCTTCCACAGTGCAGCTGTCTTCCAAAGGGAAATTCCCTGTAACTGAGGCATCACTGCCTTTTTCAAACAGATGCAGTTAGAGATTTTAATTCCACTGTACTCTAATCAATTCTCTCTACCTTCTCTTTCATTGCTATGTCTAATACATCAAGTGCTCTGCACTAAAACTGTCTGATGCTTATTTGTTAGTAAGAATTATTTGATACTTATTTAAAACAGTTACTGATTAGTAAGAGCCCTATACAATTATCAGTGTTTGGGTGAGAGGCCCAGAGAAAAAGCATAGGACTAGACATAAAATTTTCCCTTGACCAGAATTGCCATTTACTTTATTGTTGCTTGAGTATTCTAAGTTTTGACTGTAGGAATTACAAAATACCTCCTCTGAAATACCTTAGTGGCCTACAACCTACTGAAAATATTTATTTTTCTAATAAACATGTTTAAGGAGAGTGAAAAGCCTAGCAGGAAGGTCAGTGTGTTGTTGGAGCTGCCACATTTTTCCAGGAGCTGCTGGAGGTGGCCTCTCTTTTACTAAGAGAGATTTGGATGCTTCGTTTATTCTTGTTTTGCCTAGTGCCTGGGACACTCTCCAGTGTAAGCAGAGCCTTTAATGTGCCACGTGCATCCTCAGTGCCTTCCTTACCCAGTGACCCAGAGCCATCACCCCAGGGCAGCACCTGGGTCAGTGGGCAGGAGCCAGGGCAGAGCCCTGTGTGGGCAGCTGAGCAGGGGATGCTGTGGACTCCAGAGAACAGCATTACTGCCAGTGTAACAGCTGGCAAACAATTGGCTTTTGAGTGATGCTGGACCACTGCAGGTCTGAGGGAGCACCAAACAGAACTGATGTCTGCTGGCTCCCTGTGCATCCAGCACAGTGGAGGGGACTCTTACTGTGGCTTGTCAGTAATGAGACGTATTTATTCTAATTTTCATCTTTCTGCTGACATAGTTCTAATTGTTGTTATGAATTTTAATGTCCGTTAGTTGGCTGTCTACAGTTCAGTGACACCACTCAGAGCTGACAGAAAATGATGCTGTTTTAGCAAGAGAAACAGAAGATATTCTGGGGTGCTTTCTTATTTTTCTCTCTCTCTTCCCACTCCCCTACCCTCAACAGGAAAGACTAAGTCACATTGGACCTGAGGAGTTTGTGCAGGCATTTGTACATAAGGACCCTCTGGATGGCACCAAGGTATGGCTTCTCCACATACAAAGTGTCTTCTGTGACCACAGCTTGTCCAGTTGTGACTGGGTCCCCAAAAGCAGGGCCTGAGTCACAAGGTGACATGGGCCAGGCCAGCTGGTGACCTGTGTTGTCATGGCAAGGATGGGAACCTGTTGGCAGAGCTCACACTGGCAGGTTACTGCCATTCCTCCCTGGTGACAAACTGGCCACCACCCTGGTGTGCTTTTGGGCTTGTTCCTCCTGAGCTGCTTTGACTGGGACAGATGCTTGTGGCTGTACACAGCCAGGGAATGTCTGCTGCTCTGGTGAAGGACTAAAGGCTCTGGGTGTGATGTAATGGCCTCAGTGTGTGCCCAGACACCACAGCCATGAGTCAGTGCATCATGAATCAACTCTTCTCTCTCTACACAATAACCCAAAGCACCACAGGAAACAGAGTGCCTGATCAGGGCTTCATCCAAAGGCTGTGAAAGCCACTTGGAGTCTTTCCACTGATTCCACTGAGGTTTGAAGTAACATTTCAGTGAGTGCCTCAATAAGGAAAGAGTCTTCCTAGCTGCAGAGGGAGAGTCAGAGATTTCACATGCTGTCTGAAAAGAAAAGGTGGAAAATTCTTGTCCTGAACTGTGCATACATTCCCACTGAGATCATACATCAATGGCTGAATTTCCTCATTGGATGCCAAAGGTACCAGGAAGATCTGTGTTTGTAGAGCTGCAGAAGAGCGCCAAAATAGCTTGTAATGGTGAAAAGATGGATGGATGGATGGATGGATGGATGGATGGATGGATGGATGGATGGATGAAACATGCAACATTGGGCCCTTTGCTTCTTGTCTTGGACTTGTGGAGATTCTGCAGTTAGTTTCAGCATGAGGGAAATAGGCAGAGATGGAGTTCCAGGTATTCTGGGCATTGATCACATTCCTTAGAAAGGAGCTTAAAGGCAGCAAATGTGTGTCAGAAACACAAGATACCAAACCAGCCACAGTGAGATTTCAGCTACCTGAGCTTCAAGTCAGCAAGGCTGATCACAGTGGGAGTAGTCTGGAGCTTTTCTTCATGCTCTATGTGGTTGATTTAGCAAAGCTTCTGTTCCAAGATATAGCCATGGGGGAGAGCATTGCACACAGAATCACAAAATAGTTTAGGTTGGAAAAGACCTCCAATATCATCAGCTCCAACCCTTAACCCAGCACTGCCAAGGCCACTACCATACCATGTCCCCAGGTGCCACACCCATATATTTTTTGAACACTTCCAGGCATGGTGATTCCACCACTTTCCTGGGCAGTCTGTTCCAATGCCTGACTACACTTTCAGTGAAGAAATTTCTCCTAATATCTAATCTAAACCTCTTCTGGCACAACTTGAGGGCATTTCCTTTTGTCCTGCTGCTTGTTACTTGGGAGAAGAGACCAACTCCCCCTGCCCTACAACCTCCTTCCATGGAGCTGTGGAGAGCAAGAAGGTTCCCCTTCTTCATCTCCAAGCTGAGCTCCCTCAGCTGCTGCTCCTCAGATTTGTGCCCCATACCCTTCCCCAGCTCCTTTGCCCTTCTCTGGACACATCTTTGGACAAATAGCACAAGCCTTATGTGGAATGATATTCCCTGACCCATGCAGAACATCCCTGTCAGACACAGGGAGTTGGCTCAGGTCTGAATTCCCTCCAGCTGGAGATCAAATTAAACATCTTTCTTGTGTGAGGGCTTCAAAAGGCTTCACTTATGAATGTTTATCAAGCATTCTGAGCTGCAGATGGAAGATGCTTGGGAGGTGCTAAATATTGCTGCCATTTATAAAGCTTAACCTTTAAAAGGCAGTCTGTCTCCACTTTACTGTTGCACATTTTTCACGAGTTTTGCGTTATTAGCTGTGGCTTTTACGCCCTGGCACAGGACAACAGTTCTGAGTTGGAAATACTATTTTCAGAACAAAACCTGGGTTTGTGTACTTTTTGCTGTAATAGAAAACAAGAAGCAGAGCACATGAAGAGCAGCTGCTATGGTTAGACTGGGGCTGATTTGGGTTTCCTTTGGGTTTTTGATATTTACATGCTGCTTGCTAACATTTACTTTTGAGAGGCTTTAAAAATACACTTTTATTGTGTTTGTGGTCTATTCATAAAGTGGCTCAGAATTTCAGTCCTGTTAGGCTTTGCTCCTCCATAGCATGGTGCTGTGATTTCTGTTCCTAAACACATCTGTATGCAGAATCACAGGTGAATATTTTCTTACTTTCAGTTACCTTGGGAATCATATTAAGCCACATTTCCAAAGGGGTTCTTAGTCACTGGTTTATCTTACATAATATGGGTGATCCCATTGACATTAATGGATCTTTGCTTATGCATTATGATTTTCCTCTTAGTGGTGTGTGTTTATGGTACCTCTGGGAAATGATCGTCCTAATAAAGCAAAAATCAGTATTCTCTGGTACCCTCTAGTGGATGTTACTGAATGTTCAGACAAATCTCTTGAACTTTAGAGAGCTGAGTGTCCTACATGGATTGTCTAAGATTTTAAAGCTGGGCAAAGCACCTGAATTTTTACAATCCCAAGCAACATATTCAGGCTGTGTGAACTGCCCTATCACTCCTCTGAAGTCAAATTTTCTGTTGATGACAAAGGAACTGGAAGAACTCAGCCTAGTATCTGCTCACATAGCCTGTATCAGTTATGGGAATTTATGTTTAAGTTTTATGTAATTAAGTGAAAAACATGATTCTTGTAATGGCTCTTACCAGTGAAGTGCCTCTGGCATGTAAGTGACCTGTTCAAACACAGCCAGCCAGGCAAAGCTGGTCACTAAGAACCTGTTTTTCAGAAAACTCACTAAGGAAAATAGTGGGGTTTATTCATAAAAAATCAACCAGAACTGTGTTTTCTCTTGTTTGTCTCTTGTACACTTCACTAAATTCTGGTCCCTCCCCTGCAGAAAAGGGCTGTGGGTGATTTTATTTACTGAGGTGGAGGAAATCTTGGAATCAAAGTCGCAAACTGAGCCTGCTGTGGAAGACTGTGCCTGTCTTATTTTGTCTGCATGTCCTTGTTGATGTCAGAATCCTGCAATGCCTCAGCTGTTCATATCCCGGTGAACACTTGCTGCAGGCAAAATGGGGCTGTTTTCTGGACACCAGTGTGATTTGTGCAGTGTGACACACCCAGGTATCCACAGGATTTTTAAAAAGGGCCCTTAAATTCACACATGAGCAAGAGAGAGATGTGGCCAGTAATTACCTTCGTGCAGTATTTATCTTAGTGATCAGGTCACTGACTGGAACACAGTTATATCTTTCTTTCTTGCTTGCTTTTTTCCCCCCAGACTTGTTTCAGTGAACAGAAGAAGACGAGTAACCTTGAGGCCTATGTGAAATGGTTCAATAGACTCTGCTATCTCGTAGCAACAGAAATTTGCATGGTAAGTTACAAGTATGTGCCATGTTTTACCACATACCTGAAGTACCACTCTGAGATTTTATATTAATAAGCAATCCTGGGCATTTATTTCTTATGACCCAGCTAAGCATCTGATGGTAAGTTTTAGTAGTGTTGCACTTGCAGAAGAGACCTGATAAATGACAAACATACTGCAAAACAGAGGTGGTGGCACACAGGGGAATGCACTGTTCTCTTGATGTAGTAGGAGTACAGTGTGGAATAATGAACCCTGCAGGGAAAAAAGAGAGGAAAAAATGCCTTGAGTTATCCTGTGAGATTTCTGCCAGCAAAGATTCTAGCAGAGCCATATTTGTTATCTGTCATCCTAAAGATCTGCTGTGTGTGTGAATTCCCACTGCACGGCTCTCTGTCCTGCTGCCCATGAGTGTGGCTGTGGCTGTTGTTTCTTAACTTGTAGTGGTTTTAGTTTGTTTAACTTGATCCCATCAAAATGAAATTCATATTTTCCCCTTTGGAAAGGGTATAGAAGGGAGGAACAGTAATAGTTTAAAGAGCCTAGATAGCCTGTGACACGTAAGAATTACCATTTGAAGATCATATTTGGAAAAGTTAGGGTGATTCCAGTCCAACTAAAATGTAGTATTTAAAATGCTATCATTTGGTCTGGCCTTATTGCTAAAGAGACCGGAGAGGGGAAAGGGATAAATGCAATGAAGCAAGCTCTTTCTGAGACACAGATGCTGCTGTTACAGGGGTGTGAAATCCTGCCCTTGGGGAAGTCTGTGCTGATGAGACCATGGACTTTAGCGAGGCCAGCAGGGAGCTGAGGCTGTGCTTGGGCTGCCTGTACCAGCACTGAGACAGTCACTGGGGCTGGGAATTGCCATGAATTTCTTCTGTGTCACTGCAGTGAAAGCTTTGATTTCAGAGGCTGCCAGTCACCAGCATCCACTGGATTGCTGGAACAGAATTAGGGCCAGTGACTGAAAGCAGATGGCCCAAGCTGTGCATGAAGCCACGCTATGCATGGAACAAACACTTAGGATGACCTCCAATTCTGCATATGCTCATTACAGATACTCATTTATTTTAATTTACAGCCTGCAAAAAAGAAACAGCGAGCACAAGTCATTGAATTCTTCATCGACGTTGCCCGAGAGTGCTTTAACATAGGGAATTTTAATTCACTGATGGCAATCATTTGTAAGTACAGCTTCTAACCAGGTCTTCCATCAGCTGTCACAGATGAAAAAGCAAACCCAGCTCTTATCAATGGCTCTGTTTTTTTCTCTCTCACTCATAGCTGGAATGAATATGAGTCCAGTTTCCAGGCTAAAGAAGACTTGGTCCAAAGTGAAAACAGCCAAATTTTTCATTCTGGAGGTAAACAACAAAAAAAAAATCAGGATGCACTGCTTTAATTATATTCAGGATATTTTTGTTTGGGAATTTTACATTGTTATCTGGGTGTGAGATGTGTGGAGACACATTTCAGAGGCAGAGAGCCTGATTCTAAGCCAAAATACCCCAGGTGTTGTGAGGAGGGTGTAAAGCTGATGATATGTAGAGGGAATCCAGAGTACTCAAATAAATAAGAGTAATTTAAAAAACCCCAAAGTATGAACCTATATGCACATCACAGTGCTTCTACTGATGCATGTTCTGTTTGGCCATGGGCACAATGCTGAATGTAAAGCTCCCAGTCCATACCTTGGAGGTTGAGTGAACACCCCACAATGTTTTGTACTGAGGATTCCAGGATTTGGCACACACAGAATGTGCAGTGCTTATTCCTCACATAAAAGCTCAGTAAGCTGTCAGTAGAAATATCAAATGTATAAACAGCCATGGGCTGTAGACCTCTCATTGCATCCTTGGTGCACAGGGCTCTGCAGGCATGTGGATTTTGAAGCTGTACATTTTGAATTTGGAGGCTCCGCTCTGCTCATGGTTTGCTACAACTGAGTGTCAAATTGTCTTTAGAGGGCCCAGGCTGCTTTCTAACCAAGCTGTGTTGTTTTGTGCACGTAGCACCAGATGGACCCTACTGGCAACTTCTACAACTACCGGACAGCGCTGCGGGGGGCTGCCCACAGGTCCCTCACCGCACACAGCAACCGGGAGAAGGTGCGTGTGACCACAGCCCACCCGTCTGCACAGGCCTGGGCTGCGTTTCTGCTGGGACTCACTGGCTCCAACACTTGATGTAGATGCTCTCCTCCCTTCCATGGGTCGCCAGTGCAAAGCCTGTGTGCTTCAAGATGCAACCAGAAATGTAAAATGTGGGGGAAAAAAAAAAGTGGTTGAAAGAGTCTGGAGAGGATCAAAGCAAGTCTTTGTGGACTTGCTGGCAGACATTGGGAGGGTTAGAGAGGGCAGGGCACACAGCATGGAGAACATTGTTGCAAGTGTCTTTGCATCCCTGGAAAATTCACACTGTTTAGATTGATAAAGCTGATGGAACAGGTATTCCAGACTGAAAAGACTTTTATTTTGGTGATGGAGCATGAGCCTGGCAGACCAGGTGGAGCTGTGCTTTGTTACAACTGTGCCCCAGGCTCTGGCACAGAAGCCCCTATTGTGTGATGTGTGAGGTGAGATGGAGAGCAAAGGGCACAGCAATGGAGGTGAGGTGGATCTCCATTTACATTAGGGAAAGATGATTTATCACAAGTCCTGCAAGGGATTCCAGTCTAAATCCATTGCAGCAAATTTCGAGTGATACTCTGTCTTTGTGAATTTTCATTTCATTTGGTTGTTGCTGCCATCTCAGTGAGCAAGAACTGAAGTGTTTTATCAGAGCTCATGGCAGATGTGGAGCTTTCTGACATGTCACTGATGTTGCAAAAATCAGATTGACAAGATGTTAGAGGGTAGGATCCTCCTGGTTTCTGCTCCAATGTGTTTCTTGTTAATTTTCTTATTCCTCCATTCAATTCTTTACTTTTTGGTATGTGAAAAAAGGTTTGTGATTTACACTGCAATTGCCCATAGTCATAAATGGGTAATCTCTGCATTAAGCATGGCAAAGCTAAATAGATGCTGCATGAACAAGCACAATATGGAATTTAGTATTCATTCACTAGAGGAGCCCAGCCAGATGCTAATCTCACACCCCTGTAAATTTGATGTAAATCTGCTGAAGCTAATGGAATCTCACAGCATTTACAGTGAAATGAGATCAGCATCTGGTGGCAGGCTGACTCAGCTGCAATGGGAGTGCACGGAGTTGTTCTGAAAAGCACTTCTCTATGCACAGGAGAGCATTTGGATGTGTGTGACTGGAAAAGCAATTCTTTCAACTCACACACTGCAGTAAGGACCTGTCAGTCTGAGATGCTCTTGCAGTTTAGCTCTCCTGTAACCATCATAGATATTCAAACCAGTTGCTTTATTGTTTGACTTAATTTCCTGTGAAGTTAGCAATCTCTGTCATATCTCTACCCCTAGCTGGTTAATACTGATGGCAGAGAGGTTATTAGACTGAAAGGAATCTATTTTACATCAGAAAAAGCCCATATTCTGTTTCCTTGTGTAGACAACATTAATTCAGGAAAATGCTCCAGGATATGATTTGGTAACTGCTCACACTGGGTGTTTTACAGTGTCAGATACAACAGATCATGTAATGCTTTCTGTAGGATTAAGGATTTTTGTTTCTTTTTATAAGCAAGATTATAATTTAATTGTTTTAATGAACTTGAACACATCCAAAAGAACATGATGAGTTCTTTTTGATAGATGTTACATTGTTTCTTGGCAAACTCATAGCAAAGCTCACTCTGAAGAAAATTTTTATCTTCAAACTGAATTGTGCTTGCAGGGGTGTACTGGTTAGTAAGCAAGTCTGGTTTTGTCTGTGCAGTCAAATGACCTGTGACAGCTCCAAAAGGAAGTCATTCCTCTGGGAAACTCTGCATTGTACTCATGGCATAGCTCTGGCTTCGAAATGTTGGGAGTGTGTACAGCACAGCACTGTGTGTTGTTGCTGTCTGGTACTGTGGAGCAAGAACAAGTCAGATCTCATTAACTTTCTTTCTGCAGGAGGCAATTGTCCTTCAGCATGTGGGTGGGTTGGATGGCATGGAAGGGGGATAAAAATGGAGAGAAATATGAGTTTCTGGCACTAACCCAGGTTTTATGCTAGCAAAGTGCCTGGAGTGAAGCCAATATTAGAGTATAATTGTAACCACTTTCGTTGTTTTTCCTACAGAAATCTGGAAAGCAAAACATACAGGGTAATATATATTTTATTGGGAAAATAAATGGTGACCAAAATACAGCAATTCCATGGAAATGTGTAGAGAATTGGTATCCTTGGCTATGTCTTTTCAGCACCTTTTGGATGAGATGAGAATGAGCTGACTGGGGGCTCTGTACCTGTATTACCCTGGCATCCAGCCCACATTTGTGTACCTTTCCTCTCAGCAAGGCTTCTTCTTCATGTTTAGTACCTCTAATGGTGCTGACCTTTCTCCCAGGCAGTGGAGCAGGACAGAACAAGCTCACATCTGCCTGCAAAAAAAATATGTAGACAGAACATGGCAGTGATTTCTAGCTGGGGATCAGTGTCTGGCTCCAGCTCTCTGTATCTTCCCACCTTTTGCGACCACACTGGTTACAGAGTCATCATCATTTTTGGTAGAAAACAAACCACACAGAGTGAGTTGTATTCTTTACTGAAGGTTGATGATCTAGTTTGGGTAATATGAAAATAAATCCTGAAGCACACTTAGCTCAGTTTGACTAGAAATTGTTCCACCTGATCCTAATAGGAGGGCTCAGCATTTTGGGAGGATAAGGCTGTGCTTTGTTTTCATTCCTGAGTTTTATCAGTGGAATGTATCAGGATAAGTATCCAGTGGCTCTAGGGGCATCAGTCCAGGCTTTTTTTTATGGCTGTTTGCAGTGACATTACAGAGTTTATCTGTGGCTGTCCCATAAGAAAGCAAGCAGAGATGCAGATCTTTAAAAGTTTACTGGATGTGGTAATTTAGCTAGAACAGAAATTGGCTTCCATTTTCACAACACACTGGCAGTAGCTTGTGGACTCCTTGCCTCAGTGTTTTCACTTCTATGGCCTGTTCACCCTCATTGGAGCATCACAGCATTGTAGCATCCATGTAGACTGGAAAATAACAGCTGCCAATCCTGTTCTGGGTCCATTTCATATCCTGTTACAGCTGATGTTCAGCATGAGATGGAATAACATTAATGAGATGGAATAACATTAAATTAACTAAAGGATTGCTCTCTTGGCTGTTCTTGCTTGCCATGAGGGCTCTTTAGCTTTGGTGCTGCTTAATAAGCTCCAGCTCAGTTAATATACAAACAGACCAGTGGAAACACTTGGACACTGCTATGCAGTGGGTTTTCTTTTATGTTCATGGTGGTTAAGTTTGTACTTGGTAGTTTAAAAGACAGACATTGCTGCCACATGAAAATTCTCACAGGGGCAGCTGCTGACCTTCAGCTCAAACCCCCCAAGCAGCCTTTTGCTGGCACAGTGTCATTGCTGGAGAGGTGGGCAGACTGAGGTTTGCCTGGCAGCTTTCATGGACTGGTCCTTTGTGTTATCTTTCTTTTCCCTTTGAGTTGTGAGACAGAGGACCCTGAGAGAGTCTGCTTCACTCTGGATCTCTGCTGAGGTTGAGGGTGCACTTCAGGAGTGCTGTTACTGCTTTCTGCTGTAGAACATCTGGAATAAAATTTATTTATCCCTGCTTGTAATTCCATCATTTTCAAGAGTCCTACCCAGACTTTTTTCATAGCAAATTATGACCCAACTCTGATGGCTAAGAGGGAAGGCTTGGGTCACTGCTATATGCCACTCTGTTGTGGATGATGGCCAGGGCTAGTTTTGAGAACTGCAGTGGTCTCTCTGGCTACTGTTAGCAGTTTCCTGTCAACCAGCTTAATATTTCCAATCCTGTTCTCTGTAGGTTAATTTGGAGAAGCAAGTTGTACTAATCAGGCACCAGGAAGGAAATTACATGCCTCAAGAGGTAGCTGTGCTTGGAGCTGTTGAAAATGAAACAGCTCCTAATTAACTGTTTGTAGACAAGTCCTTGGTCATCAAATTTTGTGCTGTCTTTCCTTGTCCAGGGACAATATTGGTTCTTCGGTTCCCACCTGTGTTTAAATTGCTCAATCTATGTGTTCTGCATCTCTGCCTATAAGGACACAACAGGAAAGGGAAGAGTTCTGCAGTGTTATTTTGTTCTTTGTTGTCTGATATTGTCATCAGACAGTGATGTTGTTGATAATAAATTGGGCTTTTAGCACTTTCTTAGTCATGTTATTGTGCTCAGTGAACATTATGTTCAGTTCACTTTCATCTCAGCATACATTCTCCTGGTGGCTGAAGGTCTCTCTAGACACTACTGCCCTTTTGCTGGCCTGTAGCTGTACTGCTTTTCAAGTGCACAGCACACTGAAAAGTTAATACTTCTTTATTCTCATCTCTCCCAATTGAGTTGTTCTTTCATGCAGAGAAAATACTGAACTGAAAAGATAATGGTATTGTCATTTCTCTCCACAGATTGTGATCCCCTTCTTCAGCCTATTGATCAAAGACATTTATTTTTTGAATGAGGGATGTGCTAATCGCCTTCCAAATGGACACGTCAACTTTGAAGTAAGATCTGAAAAATGTTTTTACCTATCCCATTTTGATAGCTGAGGGACCATCTGAGACTATTAGCCTGCAATTTTCAGTGCAGACCATCAAACACTGAATATGAGGTAATATTACTATATCTGAGTGGAATGATTTTATGTTTACAGAAATTCCTGGAACTGGCTAAGCAAGTAGGAGAGTTTATAACATGGAAACAAGTGGAGTGTCCATTTGAGCAAGACCCTAACATCATCCACTACTTGCACACTGCTCCCATTTTTACTGAAGATGGTAAGACTGTACAATCACTCATCACTGAAAAGGTCTCTCTTCATCACTACTAATTAGCACCCTGATCCATGCTTTGGTGATCTCTCTCACTGTCCCAGCTGTTTCCTGGCTTTCCTGCCAAACAGCTTGTTTATCCCCAGTCTATCAATGTGTTTTTGCAAATACAGCCTTCTAGCACATGAAGCTGCTGCCTGATGGCTTTTTCTTGTCTGTAGCTTCTCTATAAGACACTGTCTAGGAAGCTGCCATTGTGGCCTTATTTTTTTAATCATGAATTGAGGCCACACGAGCCTGTCATGGGCTCCTGTGAATGTCAGCTGTCCCTTAGCCACTCATTGTATGATTGATGGAACCAGAGCTAATCTCTTTCATAAACCAACGCTGTCATCTCTTCAGTAAACACAGCTCAGGGCAATGGAGCCCAGCTGACCTCCTCCTCTACAGCAATGACATGTTATGTACAGAAAAGAATTTTTAAGAAAACCTTTTCTACTCATTTCAGCTGTAGCTATGAAAGCCCTGTTCTGAAATTATTTCTCTGATTGTCTTTTTATACTTTTCTGTCCTCGTCAGTTTGGTATCCAGCATGTCAGTATGTGTCACTTCAAACTGGTTTGTGTCAGCTGCCTCTCTATACATTGTCACGCACAGAATTGCCTATAGCAACCTTCCCATGAGCTATTCTGGTGGTGGGTTTATTTCTTCTTCATTCTATAGGCACTTTTCTGTACTAATCCTAGGTAATCAGACTAGACAGCTTTTATTTCATAGACTGCTTCAGAAAGTAAAGTAAAGTACTGCTTCTAAAATCCTGCCAAAATCTTAAGAATGATTGCAAAAATAGAATAATTAATATGATTAAAGTAATATGTATCAAAAGAAGATAGGATGAAGGCATTTCTTCTTGTTTTAGGCTCTAAAGGGACAGAAAATGAAAGTCAGGTTAAAAGTACAGTTTTCAGGCTACTGGACTAAAAAAAAGTGACCTCAACCCACTAATTGTATGCAGATTTTCTCCCTCATGTCCTCCCCTATATTCATGCTGCTTTTGTGAAATGCCCTTTGCAGAAGCCACAGGAAACCTCCCCCATTACCCAGGGGCAGTGCAGAGCAGAAAGAACTGCCCTGAATGAAAGGTGGGACGATAGCTGAGAGAGGTTCAGCAGTGGCATGTGAAATGCAGCTGTACCGTGCTTGTCACAATGTGGAGGAATGGTGGCCAACACTTGAATATTAAAAGACAATGCATTTGTAGCACAGACTTGAATGGTGAGATGGTTCCAGCAGTAAAGAATAAAAGCATCATGAAACAGTCAAATGAGGAAATGTGTGTGAACACAAATTACAGCCTGTGATTCTGTGAAGACAGTGAGATATTAATGCACTGCCAGCTTTTGCGGAGGAGACTAAAATCTACACTCATTCTGGTGTCATAAAATGCATCCTACAGTGCAAAGATTTGCAGGGGGAGAAAAAGGACAGATTTATTTTCTTCCACTGCATTCCTTCTCTGGTTTCTGTAACTCACTCTTACCTTGATGGTATTTTGTATCCATTTAAGATACCATGTCCCCATAAGCTTTAAAAAGCTTTAAAAAGATTGAGGAATATGAAGTTGTGTTATGTGATGAGAATATCCTTAGTTTTTAAAAGCTTATGTGTTTAGGTGTCAGCTCTCACTATCTCTTTTTTAAAGTTCATATAACTCTTGAGTAGCAGTGCTGTGACGGAGGAAATGGGCCCAGATCTCTGTATGCAAAACCAGAGACCATTCAACTGCTTAATATTGTAATGAGAAGGTCACACTAACATATTTTAACTCTGGGCTCCTTTACTGTTCCATCAAATTTAACATAACAGCTTTCCAAGGTAGACATGTGAGCTAAAAATCAGTGTCCCACTGATTACCAGCTACCTGAGGGAACATGAAGTTTTACAATTTCTCTTTCTGTGTTGTACAAAAGGACATACAAGAATGCAGAGGGATGGGGGTTACAAAGTTGTTGTAAATAACACATATTTACTGTTTCCAGGTTTGTATCTGGCTTCCTATGAAAGTGAAAGTCCAGAAAACCAGACAGAAAAAGACAGGTGGAAATCCTTAAGGTAACCTCTCATTTTATCAGCTCATTTCTAAAGTACCTCCAAACAGCTGCTCTGACACCAAAGCTTGTGAAGTGCAGGTATTTAAGCTGTAACCCCTGAGTGAGGTCTCTTCCATTTAAAACTAATTTGCAGAGCTGAGGCTGCACTGATAAAAGCTCATTTTAATCTCAAATTATCCTCCCTGTAAAGAATACCCTCAGCTTGCTGTACCCATGCACAAGCCTGATGCAGATGAAGAATGCTCCAGGTCAACTGGATCTTCCAACAGTTTACGGCTCTTCTAAGAGATGTGAAATGGTTTGATAAAAATGAGAATGTGAAGAGAGTGATTAAAACAACCCAAACCTTTAAATTTGCTTTTTTAAAAAACTCTCCTTATGTTTTACATTTACAGATCCACTATCTTAGGAAAGACTTGAAGATTGAGAGATTATTGCAGTAGGTCAAGGAAAAGAAATCCGCAAACATTTTGCACTACTGATTCCAAAGATGCCTGTTTGGGATTTAGACAATTTCTTTTGTTTGAGTTTTTTTGTTGGGTTTTTTTGACTGGCTAACATGATGGATGAACTGGATTCATCCACTGAAATCAACAGAACTGTGTGCACAATGATGCTTTTCTAACTATGAGAGAGAGAGAGGAAGAACAAACAGACTATTTGTGGCTGTGCCCAAACTGCGTCAGGATCACTGTAATTTTGCCTCCGAATGAAAATGCAAGAAAACCAGGAGCAGGGAGAATCATGGTACTGCAACAGAGAATGGAAAAGCATAAAAAAGGAAAGCAAAAATACACAAGAGTATTTCAGAAGCAGGTGCTTCAGACAGCAGTTCTTTAAACCTTTGAGGATTGTAAAATTAAATCAAAGACAGACAACAGCAATCTGGTTAATTGCTGAATGAAGAAATAAAGAACTTAACCTTGTATCAGCAGTCCCCCGGCCTTGTTGAACAAAGCACTGACTGCTGCAGGTTGGAGCTTGCAGGGATGAGGACTGGCACCACTCACACGCACGTCTGTCACATATAGGCCATGTCAGCATGGGAACATTGTCCTGACCCCGTGGATTTTTACAGAACAGCCTGGAGTGTGACTCTTGCTTAGTTTATCTTCCCACCACTGTTGTTGCTTTCCTTACTGTGAATCTGGGCCGGGCTAAGGAGGGCACAGAGGGTTGATGGTGCTGCTTGAAGACACCCCCACCACTTCTGAGGTTGAATGAAGAAGCAAATGACTCTGGACTCAACTTACCTCTATTTAATGTATGTAGTGTACTCCCTAAATTTATTGATGCTGAGTTGCATCTTTTAAGGGGTTTTATCACACTCAAAGAAAAAAGGTACAGCATTACCATTTCTATCGGGTTCCAATTAACACAGTACTGTTTATTTTGTAACAAGATACTTAAGAGGATGGGGGTTAATTGCTCTGAACTTAGGAACTACATGGTATGCTTTAAGAAGATGAAGGGTTTCAGACTGGAATGAATGCACTAAAGAATTTGTCATTCATGAGCAGATAATCATTTTTGTCTTTTTTACTTTTAGGATGTAAAGTTCACGGTTTCCTTACAGATAACATGAAATAGGGACAATGTCTTGTATTTAAAGTTGTACAATAATCAAGGTGCTACTGTAATAGATACATTAAATGATAATGAACTATATTAGATTCAAAACTAAGCTCTAACAGTAGACTTATTGTTTGTGTGTGGAAAGAATGTTCCTAACTGCCCCAGAAAATATCTCAAAAAGCTTAAATGAAACCTAAATGCCACATCATACTGAACTTTGCATTTTTATTACTGACTTGGTGCTACCTTTTCAGATGTTCCACTCCTTCTCTCCCTACAACAGAAGGATGTAACCCTTTCTTTGAAATCAGTAATAATTTTATTTCAGCACAGAGTGATTCCAAGTGGCTGTGGTGTTTTGAAAAATTAGAGTAATCACAAAACCTGGCTGTGTTGGCCTATTCAGCCAGAAAACTGGAACTGTTCCTGCTCTCTGCCAGGCCTCAAAGCTGTTGGTGCCTGAGTGAGCTGTTGACCTGGAGGCATGGGCAGGCTGGTGTTTGAGGGCAGCAGCCTGGGAATGCTCTGTGGGGTGCACTCCAGGTTTCATGTGTCTGCAGAGCAGTTCTGTGGTGGGTTGTGGCCTCTGGGAGCCCAGTCTGGCTCACTGAATCCCCCTGTGCTGGCTGAGCTGAGCAGGATGGATTCTCCTGGATTTGCAAACAAGGCTTGAGGCAGAACTTCAGGTCTCCTTTTCCTGTAGATCTGTCAGCACATGAATTCAGATGGGGGACATAAAACTCTAAAATTCTAATGTGTTTATTCCAGATTTGTATGGAAGAACTAAGTGTGCAGCATCATTGCAGCCACAGAATGACGACTGTTCTGCTGATACTGTGAATCTGCTGGTTTTTAATTTTTGTACATGAGCTGAGAGCTGTACAGAGAAACTATACACATATAGCTGTTCCTTCAGGCAGAACCATTTCCAAAATGAAGCCATTAAAAGCCTGTTAAATTTTAGATTAATCCAGAGCAATAACCATAAACGTATCTACAACAATGCTAATGTCTAAGTGTGTTTCCTAAATAGTCATTTTTTCTTACTATCTGCATATTTTTAACAGGCACAGTGTGACTTCACAGTGGAAATATGGGGGTTTTGCTTATCTGAAACCCAGTGCAGGTGGATGGGCCCTTTCTTAAAATCTGCTTTTTAAAATTTAAATCCTCACTCCTTTTCTAATGAGCCACTAGAGGTTGGTACAGATGAGATTAAAAAAACATGGCAATTAATTAAAATATGATTTCTCATTATAATTCCTTATATTTTGGGACACCTTCCATGAATTTGGGCAATTTTGTAAGTACAAGTTAAATTAGATCTCCTAAAGTTTATCGCTGTTGCAAACTAAACTACTTTTGTAGTCCAAAACTTTCACACCTCAGTGCTTAAAATGGAAGCATAAAGGTCAGATCTAGGTGGGTATTAAGGGCTTAGTGGGACTGTCAGAAGCACTAAATTATTCTTATGCCTTTATGTAGTCACACATTTAAAAGGTCTTTTTCAGAGGTGCTAAACATCCTCATCTCTTGGGGAGTAGTGAAGCAATTATTGCTTTATAGAGGTGCATGGCACATTAATCTGTAGTGTTTGATCTCCAGAGACATTCACTGTTCTTTGCAAAATGACTTGGAGATGAGTGCAAAACAACTTAAAATGAGAATACAATGCTTTTAAAAAACGGACTTCAGGAGACATAGCTTGTCTTCACAGAGCTTTGTAGCTGAATCCTATTTAAACAGGAACAATGTAAGCCTTAAGTTGCAGCTGTCAGTTGCATTTCTAATCGAAATGTGGCCTAACCAGGTTGAGCAGCTCCTGGCAGGAGTGGGGTTAGAGCCTTGCTTCACCAACAAGCACCAGTACATCTGAAAACAAAGAATGACAACTTGGACAATAAATTTCTCCTAAAAATGTATTAATATTACATGAAAATGAGAACATATATGTGTCCAGTAATCTATTTCTCTTGCTAAAAAGGCATAAAGAACTCCTGCCATGATGAAAAGAAAGGATCACTTCCCACCAAGCACTAAACCACTGTAAGGTGTGCAGTCATTAGACCAACATCTAGACAAGTTACTTGTAGTAATGTTGTGGCTTTCTAATTCTGCTTCTTTGAGTGGATTCACTCCCTGGCAGCTGCTTGAACTAATGCTACACAGAGAACAGAGCAAAGCTAGATCTGTAGGTCTGCACTGTTGGTATCAAAACCCTAAGCTGGTAAGATGTGAATATGACACTGTCTTGCAGAAGCATTAACTTAGTTTCTGGTATACAGCAGTATTTTAAAAGACCCAAATACATTAAATCACTTCTGCACCTCCTCTGGTGTAATCATAATGGTAGCAAAAGTCCCATTTTTCCATTTCTTGAGTGTGCCATCCTGCAGTGTGGGGGTAGGTATAACGCTCAGTGGAAAGCAGGGAGGGAATGGTGTGCCTTCAGCTTCTGTGAAGTCAGTAGATGAACTTGCTCAATGCCTTTCAGAAGACACTTAATTGTACAGTGTTGCCCTCAATTTCACATCTGCATGGATCACATTACTGAATTAAAGGTGCATGGATATAGGACAGCTGGGCACAACTAAATTTTCAGGGCAGAAACTCAAAAGGAGTCAAGCACTCAAGTATCCTGTGCACCAGAGTACCCCAATCAGACTGTCATTATTCCCCCTCGTAGGCAATGAACACAATCCTGTTGTACATCTCTGGAAGCTCCCCATGTGGATAAAGCAAACTGTGATCTCAGCTTCTGCTGAGGTGTCACTTTAAAAAGGTGTGGACAGCTGCTAAAGCACTTCAAATAAGAAACAAGTTAAATGTAGAGATATTTTTCTGAGCTCAAGAATATTTTATGATGTGGTCAGTGGTGATAAGATAGTCATTCACTTAAAATTAAGCCTGTCCCTTCCTGATATCTTGGTTATTTCATCATGTTTTATTGCAATAGTATATGCACCTTTTTTTAAAGCACATGAGCACTGGTTTGCACATGACTGTAAATCCAGTTTAGAACAGAGCTCAGATTACTGAATATGTAATTGGAATTATCAACTGAAAAGACATGTTAGTAGAAAAAATAGTTATGCATATCAATGTAAAAATATTACACAGTTAACAGTCTCTGGCCTAGCAATGACTGTGTTCCATGGAATGAGACTGATTCCAAGCACAGCAATGTGCCAGAGGAAAAACTCCAATTAATTTTGATGGGCTTTGGAGCAGTCCTGCAATTATTAAGAGCAGTACAATTTTTAGTTATTCATAGGTATTAAGCTGTATTGCCAGCTGGTGTAGTCTCTGTGCCAGGTGCAACTCTCAGAGGGGAGATGCACTTAATAGGGTGAAAGTCCAGCCTTAGCAAAAGCTTTCTTTGACATTGTTGAACTTTCAGCAGCAAATTCAAGGACTAAATCTGATCCAATGATTTAATTCATGTCTGAGGGCAAAATTTGACTTTCTGGCTTTAAGAATCTTTTTTTATACTGGTAGAAATTAGCCATACTGTCTCAAATTACTCTCTCATTGGAAATTAAACCCCCTTTGATTGTGAACTGATTATTTCCATTGTTGTAGTTGCAGAATGGGGTTAGGGAGTGACAAAGAAACAAGAAAAAGTTCCTTTGTTACTGCTCAGAGACTCGACTCTAGGCCAAAGCTGTATTTTCTTTTGTTCTTTCTAACATCACCTGTGGAGTGGAATTCCCTCTGTAGGTGGTGCAGGGCATTCCTGAAGTGTGGGTACCCAGCTCTTGGGATGGCAGCACAGGCACCACCAGGGGATGATCCCAAAGCTGAGTGCACATTCACAGCTGAGCCTGCACTCTGCTTTTCTGGGACACATCCCTTTTGAAGGAGAGAAAGTTGTTGGAAGTTCACCTGAGGCAAAGCCTGCTATACTTCCTTACGCACCCAACAGAATGATTATGAGAAAATTCTTTGAAAAAGAAGTTTTCTCTAGTGGACTTAAAACAGTGAAGAATTTGTTACTTAATTGACAGAGATTTTAAGATCTAAGAAAAATAAGTATTTTAAAGATTATGAGAAATACTTTGATGGTTGTTAACCTTCATATTTCACTGCATGGTGGCAGAGTGGAACAAAATATCTTCTATTAATACCAATGGCAGCTGGGCAGCCGAAGGCAGGAGAGAATACAGTGAAATACTGGTGCAGAAAATGTTACCAGTAATTTTGTTTTAATATTGGCTGGAGTGTGTCCCTTCCCCTGAAACCACTGCTCCCTGCTCTGTGGAACAGCTGAATCAGTTACCTTTTTAGATGGAACGGATCTGAAGTTTAATCTGGTTTGTATTGATTTATTTTACAATTCTTTCTGCATATTGTCAGATAGGCAAAAAATACTAAGTACACTAAAGCTAATGGTCATACAAGGCATCACATTCTGCATTGTTACATTATGCCAGTGTAGCTAGGGAGCAAATAGCTTGTATGGCTGGTATTTCATACACTGTGCATGGGTGCAAGACACTGAAACTCAGGCAGCAGCCTCAGCTGCAGAAAGAAGCTAAGAATGAGTCACTCCTGCCCTGCTCCATGGCCAGCACAGGCTGGAGTGCTGGAAATTCAGAATGGCTTGGACTGTTCACTCCTCCCTCGATGCTTTCCCTCCACAGAAGTGGTATTTTGCTCCATAAACAGCTCTTGCAAAATGCCAAAGGAACATTTTTCTGCCATACAAAGGCTCTGTATTCATACTCCAGATCTGTCGTAACAGAATAGGAGTCCTTCTCTCTTTTCATCCCCATGGCCTTAAAACTGCCAACCCAGATTAATATTGCAGTGTAGCAATGTTCCCAGGCCTCCTAGAATGCAGAAGACTTAGGAGTTCAGAGTTCAGGAGTCCTGCAAGTTAAATGTTTGTAAAGGAACCTTCTTTATAAAAGGTGCAAAGCCCCATCTGATGGAATTTTGAACAGAAAATTACATATTCCAGCTACCTTTCAGAGCAGCATAACTTCCTCAGTGAACTGTTACTGGTCAGTACTATATCACAGCTTTCATAATTGAATTATGCTTCTAAAATTTCAGTCTTTTTGAAATAAATATATAATGGTTTTTTGATGATTGGTCTGTGGGCAAACAGAATAGACAAAAAGGGGGCTGTAGTTTAGGCTGTTGGCATCATCTGTGTTTCTTTAGCAGCCCAAGCTGGGTTATCACTTACTGTCTGTCCTTGCCTTGAACCAGAAGGAATTGTTCCAATACAATTGTTCAAATTATTAAAGCTTAGTGAAAGATGCACACGCAGAGCTATTAAATTCAAGTGTTTCAAAGTCTGATTCTTACAAATGTACAAGTACTTCCCTTAGGGGTCTGTCTGTAAAAACACGATTACTACTACACAACATAGATGTAAAACAAATTATCCTCTGGGTTCCAGAACTCTTAGTGAGCATTCATAAGCTTATAAAGGTGAAAAATTGTATTTTAAGATTTTTTTTCACTTTTAGCAACAGTGACTATCAACTATCTTAACTCCAAGAACGTAGTATTCTAAAAGTATTAGAATGATACTATTTAGTCACAGACCTAAAAGCACAGTGTAAAAATGGATAAGCAGAACTATCTTTATTTTCAGACTGAGAATTTCAAAGGTTACATGACAGACCCAGGGCTACCTGGGAAGCATGTAGTTTCAAAAAATTACCCAAAAAGATATCCAAATTTTAGTTTTACATTTCTTCTGGTGTTAGTCCTTTTTACACCTGTGCTTAGATAAATGGGAACTAAATTATCACTTTAGGTTTTAAAAATCATCAAGGTAAGAAATAAATATGGCTTAAAAGAGTGGTATGTATTAATTATGTGAGTGATAGCAATGAGGAACTGTGCTTTTCCTGTATCTTTTTCATTAAATTAAAAAATTCATGTTGTGATTAGAATTTTCAGGTCAAATTGAAATCTCTCTTCCATAGAATCATAAAATTGTAGAATCATTTAGGTTGGAAAGGACCTTTAAGATCATTGAGTCCAACTTTTAACCCATCCATAATACTCAAACCATGTAGCTTTGTTAGAAATTCCCAGAACAAGTACCAACACTTTATTAATTGCACAGGCAGGAAACAGTAAAGTTACTTGAAAGTGGCTGTTATGATTTTGTGATTGTACATAGATCTTACAAAATGTTATTGGTAATATGCATCCTGTAGCCCACATAAACACTGCGAGAATAGCATGGTCATTGTTACGCTTCATAGCTGTTGTGGAAAATGTCTTAACCTGCATTCATGATGGTAGTGCCCATCCTACTCCCATGCCTTTTTATACAGTTGTGGTAAGATTGTTATGAAATCCTTTTGTCAGTCATGTTCCAGCTAACTTACCTATGTATAGAATTTATATATTAAACCCCTCTAATTTATACTGTGTTTTAACAGTTTGCCTGAACTGTCTATGGTTTCTAAATTTTGTAATGTGAGTGTCAAATAAGAATAATAATTAAAAAAAAAAAAGGCTCATCTGTGTGGATTTTTTCTTTGGTTTTATATGTACGAAAGATTTCTACAGGACAGACTGTGAAGAAACTCACATTGCTTTTGAAAGAGATGTCCCTGACTCTGCACAACAATTAATGAATATATGTGTAGAAAGAAACCTGTGGTTTCTGCTCTTTCTCATTCCAACTTTACTGCTTCTCTCCTCATCCTCACACATGCAGTTCAAGCATGTGCACTGCAAGGAAAGGAGACAGATTCACAGTTCCCATAATAAAGTATTTTCCCTAATAGGAGTTGTAGAATGGAAACTTCATAATAATAGAGGGAAAAAGCTTAGACTGGGTCTGAGTATATTTCATTTGTTTCTATAAAACTCTGTGGTACAACTGATGTTTAAATGCATTCTTTAAATATTTGTGTTGCTGACAGCAACACAAATAATAAACTGAGAGGTGCTACTGAGATGAGGGCCCCATTTCAGTGACAATGTACAGCAAGAGACATTGTTGGTTCAAGCAGCTTAAAATTCTTTTAAATAAAGAAGAAAGAGGCTCGGAGAAGAAACTGGTGTAGACAGAAGTGGTGGAGTTGCCTTGATGTAACGTTTGGCACCCGCACCACGACGGTTCTGTGAGTGTGTAACTGCTGGTCCTGCCTGTTGTCACCAAGGGAGAAGGGCTCGATGTGAGCGGTGTCACTGACTCCAGAGCCTGCGGAAGTGGATGTGCAACCTCCTTTCTCCACAGTGTTCTTACGCACAGTGCCAGAGCTCCTCTTGCCAAAAGGAACTGTTGAATCATCTGCCTGAATTTCCTGCAAACTGTGGCTTATCCAGGCTTCCCCATGTGAAGCCCCTAATTCTCTGTTTAGGCTAAAACATTTCAATGCTCAGGAGGCCCAGCTGTGCCACAGAGAGTGAGAGAAGTCCAAGTTTCAACCACCCTGTGAGTTTTTCAGTTTAAGGGAGTGGCTAGGCTCAGCTCAGCCCAAGGGGAGCCCAGCTGGCCCGTGTGTCACCAAAGTGAAACCCAGCCTGCCCGCTGGAGGGAACACTCCCTGCTCCCGGTGAGCTGCCAGGCACGGTGTCCCCATCGCCCTCAGCACAGCCCAGTCTGCCACTGGCCACAGCTCAGGTGTTACCTGGCCACAACTTCTCCTCACCAGGGAATGAACACAAGTGCCCACGCTCACACAAAGTTTCTGGGTCACTGCTTTTCTAAGAAAAATTCTAATAACTCCTAAAGAAAGAAAATGTGTCACAAAGCCATAACCATACCTTGTTCTTTTTCACCTGGCTGAGTATATTTGCATTTTTTTTGTATTCTACTGCATAATCTAAAAAGAATAATTTTTAAAAATCTATTTTAAAATTTTCCTTTATAAAATAAACTCTCGTGGAATGGAAATGCAACTGTCAGTGGGTTCTCACTTTGCCTTTCTGCTGATCCACACATCCAAGCTCCTATTATCTCTTTGAATTTACATATGCCACAACAATCTGGGACACTGGCTCCCTTGATCAGTAGTTACAGTGATTTGTGAAATGAATAATATATTTTGCCTGATGTATCTTAGAAATTCTCGTGGTGGTTGTTCCATCCCCATTCAGTTCAGTCCCTTATAAAGAGACAGTATTGTCACTACTCTGTCCCTGAGCTCCCAAGCAAACATACAGCTGCTCCCACACAGTTGGGGGAACCTAAGAAAATCTCTCTGTCAGTGTAAAAATCAAACCATGGAACTGTAGAAATCCACAAACAACTAAAGGCAAAGCACAAAAGCTAATCAGCCACCCTCTGACACCAGAGGGAGGAAAACCAAAACCAATACATCTGTAATCAAAAGAAAGCAAGCACAGCAGGGGAAGTCCTGAAAGTCAGGAATTTTTGGCTCTGCCTCTGAGTTTTTCTGAGGCTTTGGACAAGGCAGACAACCCTTGCTTTAAATTTTGTATCCAAACAATGAGAAAACTCAATAAGATCTATATTTCCTGAAGAGCTGCTGTGAGGATGGATCACCTCCTGTGGCAAGACATTTCAAGGAGGGACCTCACAAAATTGCATTTCGAAGCAAATGGTTTGAGTGTATCTTTTCATACACTCACAAATGTGTCCCAGCAGCACAGTAACACTGAATTGTAATGTAGTCTGCTGTGCAGAGCAATCTAAAACATAGTTGCATTGTGTGTTGCTCACTCCACAAGCTGTGCACACATTTGGCATTGCAAGTCTAATTAAAGAAGGATATCTCTCACATAAACAAAAGTAAATACCATAAGGGCTGACAGCAGAAGTGGCTGTAACTACACTCAAATGAATTTCCTGAGTTTCGTAAAGACTGAATTTCTCTAGTTTGATTCTTCATTGTTCTTCATCTCATTCCTGACTTAAAAATGGCCATTTCTAGAGGGACTGTCACTTTGTGCTACCTAGCCTGGTCATGGGCAGCAAATTTCTCCTGACTATATCCTTCTCTGAGACACCACCTAAATTCCAGCTGACATTCCTCCAGTGCTGTGTCTCCACTGCCACCTCCTGAACAGAAGGAAAATTAACTTCTTCCAATCCTGCTTTTCTTTTGAATGTCTGCAGAGGTGGATTTGAAAGTGCTTTGTTCAGCACACAGAGAGGAGCTGAAACTGCTTTGCAATCTGTCTAGAGAGGCTACGTTCTATAAAATCCATTGTAAGGCTTTTGCTTCAGAGGGAAATTTCTTTATGTCTGTTTGATATGAAGGTGGTTCAACGTTTATACACTGCTTTTCTTCTTCAAAAAGGTCCAGTTATTAACTTCTGATAGGCTTATTCCTCTTTCAAGTGTCAGCTGAAAGCCTCTGACTGAAACCAGTAAATTTTTACAGCTCCCATTCATTCTGTTTTCACAATGCACAATAGCTATTTTCTATTCCAGGCTGAAGATCCTTATTCCTAACAGGAGAGAACCAAAATATCCTAGAACCAAAATTTTCCTGCTTCCAAAGGTAGTCAGTTCTGAGAGTCTCTCCTGCATTAATTTTCTTTTTTCCCCACTAAATGTGATTTCCCAAAATTGTCCCTGAACTGCTATACCCTGTTAGAGGCCCTGTCATCCATTTTTAAGGGGAGAGGAAATTAGCAAAGGTAAAACCCAGTACATACTTAGAAAAGGCACCAAGGCAAAAAAGGCAGACAGTGTGATCCTGTCACATCCCATCTTCTCTGCCCTGCCAGGAATACCAGCCACTGGTTTGCCATCAGCCTTCCAGCAAGAAACTTTCCGTAAAATCCAGATATCTTCCTAGACACACCTCTTGGATTAAGAAATTAGAGAAAAAATGTAATTATGTGGTACAGTTTGCTAATATCAGGCACATGGATATTTTCTGCCTCTTAACAGGTGCATGTTCACTCTCTGTAAACTTAATTTCATGCTTCTATCTTTTCTCTGCTGCTCAGAGCAGAGAGAAGTCCTCAGACAGTATCAGTGGATGTTGGGAAAACTCTTAATGTTTGGCAGATATTACTAATTTTTTATAGATAACAACCAATCATTTAGGTGCTAAATGAGAAACACTGAAGCAATGGCATCAAAGCCATATTTGGCATTAACAGATTTGGTATGCAACATGAATTATGAGGGTAAAAGATTTTTTAAAATACAGGTGGCAACAAACAGGTGTCAGTGCTCTGTATCTTAGTTTCTCTTCTTTAAAAAAAAAAAAAAAAAGAAAAAGAAACAAGAAAAAAACCCAAGAAGAGGAACAGGATTTCCACTCTAGTGCAAACCAGGTTTAAATGGTTATCTAACTCTTGTTTGCAAATGAATGAATTTTAATGACAATTTTAAAACCACATATGCTCTCATTTTAGAACAATTTACTAATGTTATTGGGGACTAACATTAAAAGGACAATATCACTCATTAAATTCTAAGTACATTATACCTTAGCTATTCTGGATTTTGCTTCAACTGCAAAACCTTACTGTATGAGAGGTAACACTTGCTAAAGTTATTCTGGGAAAGAACCACTAAGTTCAGGAATTTTTCAATTTACCCATTAACCTTCAGAGACTGTGATTTTCCCCAGATAAAACATTGTGAGCTCCTAAATCTGAACCTTGCGTTTCAGTTCGATTTTCCCCTATTTTGGGGTGTGTTTTTCTTTACTTCGTAACAATCCCTATGTGCTTATCGAATTGTGCCTGGCTGAGGGCAGGAGGAGCTGGTGATGCCGTTTCCCGGTGCAGCCCAGCACTAACCCCGCGGTAAGCCAGGCTGGGACGCGGGGCTCTGCCCCTGCCAGGCCGTGACTCAGCTGGATCCGCATCCCACACGGGACTGCTCCGCTGGTAAAATATTTTATTGTGTTTTTACCGTTTCCACACAGGAACGGCTCGCACAGACCGGTGAGCCTGAAGCTAGGCCTGACTGCAGAATCATCAAACTGCTTAAACGTTGCGTTTGGCGAGTTCATTAGAAGGAATTAATTGGCGGCTGGGACTAACTGGTGATTTCTGCACTACTACAGGGGTTTGATGAGGCAACAGAGGAGAGCAGGCCCGAAGATCTGGAGTTGCCTCTGAACTCGCCTGCCATGCTCGAACTCCTCCATGAGGTTGGCTTACAAAGCCGTGAAGATTTGGGTAAAGATGCCCAGCATGTGCGGTGACACGGCACGGCACGAACACCGCACACCTCCCCTCAGAGCTGCCGCCATGGCGGCGGCACCGCCTCAGGGGCGGGGTCTCTTCTGGGTCTCCCGCCCTGCCGGCGTTTACGCCGTGCGTCTGACGTCACAGCGCACAGACGCCGCGAGAACGAGGGAGAAGGGGGAAGCAGCTTCTCCGCGCTCCCAGCCGCCATTTTGTCTGTGCGCGCAGGGCGGACACGGAGCTCGCTCGCTTTCTGTTCCAGTTGTAAGTGGTGAGGGCCGCCCTTCTTCGTTCTCTTTTCGCCTTCGCTTTTTTCCTCTCTCCTTTCTGTTTTCAGGGGGGATGAAACAGCGGGGAAACGGAGGGGAGGCAGGGTGGGGGGTGGGGTGGGAGAGCCGCTTGCGTTGTCTCCGCGGCGCGGGGCGTATCAGGCGCTGCTTCAGGAGGTGTTGAGGGGGGAGGAGGATTCTCGGCACAGGAGCTCTGTTGGGGTCTCTGCGGAGGGCTGGGGCGGGGGGGGCNCCCAAGAAGAGGAACAGGATTTCCACTCTAGTGCAAACCAGGTTTAAATGGTTATCTAACTCTTGTTTGCAAATGAATGAATTTTAATGACAATTTTAAAACCACATATGCTCTCATTTTAGAACAATTTACTAATGTTATTGGGGACTAACATTAAAAGGACAATATCACTCATTAAATTCTAAGTACATTATACCTTAGCTATTCTGGATTTTGCTTCAACTGCAAAACCTTACTGTATGAGAGGTAACACTTGCTAAAGTTATTCTGGGAAAGAACCACTAAGTTCAGGAATTTTTCAATTTACCCATTAACCTTCAGAGACTGTGATTTTCCCCAGATAAAACATTGTGAGCTCCTAAATCTGAACCTTGCGTTTCAGTTCGATTTTCCCCTATTTTGGGGTGTGTTTTTCTTTACTTCGTAACAATCCCTATGTGCTTATCGAATTGTGCCTGGCTGAGGGCAGGAGGAGCTGGTGATGCCGTTTCCCGGTGCAGCCCAGCACTAACCCCGCGGTAAGCCAGGCTGGGACGCGGGGCTCTGCCCCTGCCAGGCCGTGACTCAGCTGGATCCGCATCCCACACGGACCTGCTCCGCTGGTAAAATATTTTATTGTGTTTTTACCGTTTCCACACAGGAACGGCTCGCACAGACCGGTGAGCCTGAAGCTAGGCCTGACTGCAGAATCATCAAACTGCTTAAACGTTGCGTTTGGCGAGTTCATTAGAAGGAATTAATTGGCGGCTGGGACTAACTGGTGATTTCTGCACTACTACAGGGGTTTGATGAGGCAACAGAGGAGAGCAGGCCCGAAGATCTGGAGTTGCCTCTGAACTCGCCTGCCATGCTCGAACTCCTCCATGAGGTTGGCTTACAAAGCCGTGAAGATTTGGGTAAAGATGCCCAGCATGTGCGGTGACACGGCACGGCACGAACACCGCACACCTCCCCTCAGAGCTGCCGCCATGGCGGCGGCACCGCCTCAGGGGCGGGGTCTCTTCTGGGTCTCCCGCCCTGCCGGCGTTTACGCCGTGCGTCTGACGTCACAGCGCACAGACGCCGCGAGAACGAGGGAGAAGGGGGAAGCAGCTTCTCCGCGCTCCCAGCCGCCATTTTGTCTGTGCGCGCAGGGCGGACACGGAGCTCGCTCGCTTTCTGTTCCAGTTGTAAGTGGTGAGGGCCGCCCTTCTTCGTTCTCTTTTCGCCTTCGCTTTTTTCCTCTCTCCTTTCTGTTTTCAGGGGGGATGAAACAGCGGGGAAACGGAGGGGAGGCAGGGTGGGGGGTGGGGTGGGAGAGCCGCTTGCGTTGTCTCCGCGGCGCGGGGCGTATCAGGCGCTGCTTCAGGAGGTGTTGAGGGGGGAGGAGGATTCTCGGCACAGGAGCTCTGTTGGGGTCTCTG
>VYZP01003150.1:126322-174136 GCA_013400635.1 Hypocryptadius cinnamomeus
CGGAGCTGGGCTCACCCTGCCCGGCCGTGCCTGGTGGCCGCCCAGGTGGCAGCGGGGACCGGCCCTTCCTCCCCCGCCGGCCCCGGAGAACCTCCCGGGGGAGCGCGGCGTGGAAACGGGCTCGGTGCCGCTGGCTTGGGGTGGCGGGTGTCCCCTCCAGGATCTGCCCTGTCGGACTTTGGCCATCCCGAAGGAATAAGCCTTTGACCTCCTCCGGCTGCCAAGATTTTGAGGAGAGGCATTTAGAAATTGCTGTGTAGGCAGCTTACGGCGGGGCTTTCGTGGCCCTTGTGTGGATGGGTCTGTTCAAGGGGGGAACGGCTCCTGCCTGAGCAGCCTTATGGCAAAATGTGGGAGTGAAAACTGCCTGTGGTATGGATTAGTTCCACATGCTACAGGAATGCATATGTTCGTGGCAGCTGTCAGTATTACATAAGTGAAGTTATTCGGCGCATAAAATCAGATAGAGCACCGTAGTTTAAAAATTTTAAGGTGGCTTCTAGCGTAAAATAAACTCAGACCTATTCTGGCCATTTCCTCCTCATTTAAATGTACTTGGCTCCTTTAGGGATAAAATTTGTAATTTCACTAAAGCTATGTGCATTTGGTTGTAGTTAAGCAGCAGTTAGTCTTCGAGCATTTTCTCCAGCTTCCTGTGTCAGATATCCATCCTTCTTGCCCCCAAGCCCTGCTCTGCAGGACAATTTAATGGTGGTTTTATTTAGATAGTTGTTAATTACAGAGCTTTAGTGCACCCTGCCTTCCTTCAAGTAGTGGGAAAAAAAAATCCCATTAAAAAGTCAGTAGAATTTTCAGTTTACCTGTAACTAAGTGAGTCTGTCTGGAGCTCTGCCCCTCAAGAGTAACTGAAACCTGAGTGTGCTTCAGAACCTGAGTTATGTAAGGTGAAAATACAGGAAAATGGCTTTGGAGCGTGTAAGAAGAGAGGAAATTAAAGCACGTGAATGAAGCACCAAGTCGGTTTTAATTTTTCAGGTGGTTTTGTTAGTCATTTGCTGCATTAGTATTTTTGGATTTTGTTAGAAACTCACAAGTGAGTAAGATTTTTTTTGTGAATCGTGCCTCGCCCAAAATGTGTACAAGGCACTTATTTTGCACAGTTTGTTAATATGTTTTTGATTTTTAATACATTGTTGCAGATATCTGTCCTTTTTTTTTTCTTTTCATTAATTACCAGCCTCTCACGGATCTTGAAAGTATCAAAAAAGCCTTTTCTTTCAGATTAGGCCTTCCATTTGCATGTTCTAGGAGTTTCCAAGTTAATGCCTTCTCTTTGTATAGAGGCATTGTTCTCTGTAAATTTACACGGATTTGCACAATTTACACATGATTTACAGTCATGGTTTTTCTACTCTACTGCTGTCTTTGTCTCTAAACTGCTATTTTCACTGTCACTGCTTACTGCATAAACTTTTTATTATCTTGTATAAATTCATTCTTTGGAATATACTGGAATAGATAAAGAAGGTTATTCTTACTTTCAGAAATCTCCTGCTGCAGATGAGTAAACAAATGACAGTTTTTGTTACATTCTTTAATTCTACAGCCGTGTTTTACTTTGCCTTTTTTTTTTTTTTTTTGCAGTTGTGCATGTACCTGTTTGAACAAAGAATTCCTGCACCTAACATCCAGCAACAGAAGCTGGTGGGTTTTGTCTTTGGCAAATCAGCTGAGCTGTAGGACACCCACAGTCCTGCATGCTAATAGGGTGCAAAAGTTGTGACTTGGCTCCAAGTGCTCCAAAGTTGTGTTAATCCATCAGAGTTCACAGTGGTTGTTGCTAAAAGTGGCTGTTTCTTGGTGTTCTGTAAATAGTTTAGTGAGCGAAGTTTTTAGTCTGATTGTGCATTCTTGATTTTCATGTAGTAACTTTACAGTAGGAACACCTAAATCCAGATTTTCTTGTAAGAGGATTTTGGAGAAGAAGGTTTCTTCCAATAGGAGGCTCTTTAAGGATACTATTGTGCTTAGTCACTTGAGAGTTTATTTAAAACAGGCTTTAATGACATGTTTGAAGCTATTACATGGAGATGAGTTGGCCTATTTAATCTTGATTTGTGTTTCATAACAGTGTAAGTGTTGGGATGAGGGAGCTGTGTCTGCTTGCCAAACCGAAATAATGGGGGGAGGGAGCTGAGGAAAAATGGCCTTTTTAGTTCTGTCATACTTGATCAAACTGCCGTTGTTGACTTGAACCTACATGTGTGTTTGTTGATTTTTTAAAAAAATTATTATTATTATTGTATTTTCCAGTGGGAGATGAGGCATTCAAAGCAATCTCATTGCCCTGAGTGGGACGACAGGAGGAGCTGGGATCAGAGGAAGCACAGCAGCAGCCGCAAGCGCAGAAAGAGGTCCCACAGCAGTGGCCAAGAGAGCAAGCACTATAAACCCAGTCGCATTTCAGAAAGGTATAACACTCTGAACTGAGTAGTGCAAATGTTTCTTACCATGTCTAAAGTAAATGTGTTTTCAGGGTAGGAGTTTTTGAATGCCCAGAGTTGTCAGTTCCTTATGGTTTGGCTCACTTAAGACGAGCCTGATAGGTAGTTGTGAACACAGCACCTGAACCATTAAATAGAAATTGTTGAATAAAATCAAGGAAATGTTACTAGTTTGTCTCAGTGGTGTTAGTTAAATATTGGTATTGAATACAATCAATATCAAATTTCAAGTGAAAAGGATGCCTTTTAATTTAATGTGAACAAAAGGAGGAGAAGGTTTGTTTAATCATATAATATGATGGTAAGTATGAATTTTTCTTACTAATTTGGAAGTGATTTGTGTTTTCTCCCACACTGCTTTCACTGGAAAGATGTATTTTTCTGTTTTGCCTTGGTTTTTTTCCCCTTGAAAAGATCCAATGGAATTCTTTTAAAAGCTCATACTCATGCTTATTAAAATGCTGGAAGGAGTAGGCGTGCAGCAGTCAGGGAACTCTGTGCCTCAGCAGCTTTCTTAATGGTCTGTTTTCTGTGCAAAAGATCCGTGTTCCAGATACTCTGAGGTTTTAATGTTGGTTGCAGAGCACTTAGGACGATGCTGCTTCTCCCAGTCTCTAGGTTTTATTTAAACCTGGAGCTTTGAAAGCATAGAAGAATGATTTCTGTATTGGAGGTGGTTTGTCATGTGACTTTTAAGGTTGTAGTGAAGTTGGTCAGTATATTTTAGGAAGAGTTTCTCCTTTTTAAGTCTGAGTTTCTTACTTTGCAAACTGTGGTCAGATCGTACACTGTTCATGTGGATGGCTGCCATGTATTTGAGACTGACAATGTTGTTAAATTCCTAATAAAGTAACATCAAAAGCTCCACTATTTTTGGGGAGGGAGTCAATTATAAAACATTTATGCTGTAAAGACAGATACTGTGTAACTCAGCTCAGGTCACTTATCTTGTTGGAACCTCAAGTTTTTGAAGTGGAGAACATTCACTTAAAATATATTTTCAGTCATTATTTGGACGATAGAGCCATAAATGAAAGAGACCATCATGACCGGAGATATGTTGAGGAATACAGAAATGACTTCTGTGAAGTGTATGACCACAGGCATTATCACAGAGACTATGAAAAGAGTCACCATCATCACTATAGCAAATCCTCTGGTCGGAGCAGGAAAAGTAGTCATAAAAGGAAGCATAAGAGACATCATTGCTCCAGTCACCAATCGCATTCGGTATGAGTAATTTTTAACTTTATTATTAATGAATTAGTGGTAATAGACTTCTTAAATGAGTGCTAGAGCTGCAATTCCTGATCCACGGTACTTTAAGAAATACATTATTATAAAAGGATTTGTATTTATTTGAGTCTGTTTGTGGAGCATGTGAATATGTTGTTAGTTGAGATTCTTGGATCATTGTTGGGTGGGGGTGGGATCATCAGTAATTAGCTGTACACTGGGAATGTAGGTGGTTGGTAGCCAAAATCACTGGGATTGATCTGAAAAATGTTATCTTGAAATTGAAGACGGGCAGCTGTCCTCTTTTAAAGTACAGTTGTCACTTAGCTTTGTAGCATAGTGAACTCTGTTTTTTCAGGTAGATTGTGAGGTGCTATCCACCCTATTGCTAAAAGTAATTGAGATGACATGCCTTTTTAACATGAATTGAAAGTATGAATGTGCATGTCTGGTAAATGGATGTGAACAATTTTACACCTAATTCCAGAAAGCTTTGATAAGCCCTGTGCCCAGCTAATGGCACCTAATGTCTTACGAGATGGGATAAGTTTGCTGCTTGCCTTCTTTGAAGGTGCTTTCTGAATTTCTCATGATTGTCATGATGCCCACTGATGCATCTACAGTTCCAGGTGTTTTATACCACTTTTCTGCAGTAGAACAGCAAGGTGTATTAGATTATATAATGCAAATTAAGGACTTCAGAGTAATTTTTCTCCCCTCTCTAAACGTGGGTGAAGTAAAATTGTTTACATGAGTGGATGTTTAAGAATAGAAACATTTCACCTGACTGAGAGCTTAGGTATGTACATAAATACTGGTTTTTGCTATTTGCTAGCAAAGAATTAGAAATAGCAGTGTTGCAGTCTTAATCTGTCTTCAATTAAGCCACTGTTTGAGAGACAAAATTGTGTTGTTTTTTTTTCTGTTGCTTGTATCACTTTAAGTATTTATCTGAAAATCTGTTCCTTGCCATGTTTTTCTTCTGTAACATAAACTGTGCCCTGTGAATTTCTGGGGACTGAATTTGAAATTGCTCCTGCCAACTGTTCGTGGCCTGGTGTGTAACTGAATGCCTGAATATCTCCCCGCTGAATGAATTGCGTATTCTGCCCTGAATTCACTCTGATATATTGATTGGCTGGACGATCTTGGTGCCGTTTCCAGAAGAGTCACCGAAGGAAAAGATCCAGGAGTGTAGAGGATGATGAGGAGGGTCACCTGATCTGTGAAAGTGGAGACGTTCTAAGAGCAAGATGTATAGAACATTTTTCAACACTTTTAAAAAACTTTTCAGAAAAAAATCTGTTTAGAATAGTATGTCAGAGGAGGGGGGCTAAAGAAATCTCATTGCTCTTTTTGTTCTGTTTTTTTTTGTGCTTTTTTGTTTTTTTGCATATCTTCTTTTCTGTAGAATTTAAATACTGTGTTCAAAAAGTTCCAATTAGTAAACTTGAGATTAGAACAAGAGATAGTTTTTTGGCTAACTGTTTTCATGACTCCTGTCCAATAAAATAATGCATTCTGATGCTGAAATTTAAAGTAATTATGCTTTTGTAATGGCACATTTTAAAATCTACATTAATATGTTCATTCTCCTTTAAGTAGTTGTATAATTCTAACTTATCTTTGTTCTTTTTAGATGAAATTGTTGCGACTTTAGGAGAAGGAGCTTTTGGAAAAGTAGTGGAGTGCATAGATCATGATATGTAAGTGTTGGGTTATCTTTATCAGTGGATCTCGTGATAAAAGATACTTAGATCAGAAATTATAGCTCGAGGACATTTTATTTAAGAGAAAGTTGCAGCCCAAATGCCTTTTTTAATGATTGAGAACTCTTGTTTCATTTTTCTATTAAGTACTCTGCTGTAACTGGAGAATGTGTGAGCAGCAGTGGGTTCTGAGTAGCAGAACTAGTTTGGGAGACTTTTAAAGGTGGTACAGTGAGATACTGTGAAAGTGGTTTTCGTTCTTAGTGGAAGCAGTTTCTGGAAAGCAGTTGCTTGGAATTGCTTGAGCTGTAAATTGCTATCCTCAGTTTTCATAATCAAAGTTATCCTTTAAAGGTTTTTTGAATCAACAGTAACCAAGTATCGAGTACTTTTTAATCAAATGATTGCTTCCATGCAGTGGTCATGTCTGGTGAAGGAGAAGAAACTTAACTATATTTCCATTAATTCTGTATGTTCTAACAGTTGTTAGACTATTTTAACTGTTTTATATCAGCAGTTCTGTGACGTGGTTCTAGTACTTTTTCCTCTACCTTTGGTTTGTTCGTTCTGTCATTTCATAAGTTAAGACTGTTCTGGAGTTTGAGGTCATGTTGTGAGGGCAGAGAGTGTTCTGAAGTTAGAATTGAAAGAGCTCTACAGGGACAAATTGTCTAGGAACAAATGGGACAGAAGGAGCTGTGTCTGTGTTCCATTTAAGTAAAAGCCTTACAGTCTGAATGCATGCAGGCATTCAGTGCAGGGCAGTTTTCACTGGTATAAACTGCTCATAATCCAAACTTCAGAAATTACTCAATTCCCCTGATTCCATAAGAACACTGGAAAAGAGCCAGCACAAGTTGTGCAAGTAGCAGGAAAAAAAACCCATCAAATTTTTGTAGTATTTTTGTTCAAATGAGAACTTTGTTAATTTTTTAATCATTCTGCTAGCAGATTCCCAATGTTTATTCTACTTCAGATGAGATAACAACACTGACAAGTCATTAATAAAGCATATACTATAAGTATTTGAGAAAGGAAAGATCAGGATTACTTTTTTTTATAAAAACTGTTCTGGTTGAGTGCAGCATGCTTAAATCAAATTCCCCTAATCCAACTCATAATTCTCCATGACCTTTAATCTTCCTGTGTTTCTTTTATTAAAATCAAGCTGCTTTGGGGCTGTGGGTATTTAAGAATAATTGATTCAGTTTGCTATGCTTTACTTTCTTTTCAAGGAGAGGAATGCATGTAGCAGTTAAAATAGTGAAAAATGTTGGTCGATACCGGGAGGCAGCCCGTTCAGAAATACAGGTGTTGGAACACTTGAACAACATGGATCCAAGCAGCAATTTGTAAGTATGAAATTTGAGTAGTCAGCATACCAAGGATTTGAGGAAGGTGATTTATTCAATAGATTTTCATTTGTTTTCTTTTTTTTTTTGTTTTCTTTTTTAAGCCGCTGCGTCCAGATGCTGGAGTGGTTTGATCACCATGGCCATGTCTGTATTGTTTTTGAGCTACTGGGGCTCAGTACTTATGACTTTATTAAGGAAAACAGCTTTCTGCCATTTCATATTAATGACATTAGAAACATGGCCTATCAAATTTGCCAGTCTATAAATTGTAAGTAAATTTCAATACTCCTTTCAAATATATGGATGTGTTTTGGTTTCTCCTTTAGGAATTTAATGTGTAAATTATGGAATACTGTTCTCTTTTTCCTTGTAGTTCTACACCATAATAAACTAACTCACACAGATTTAAAGCCTGAAAATATCTTGTTTGTGGAGTCTGATTACATAGTGAAGTACAATGCCAAAATGGTAAGTTTGTTCTTTGTTTCTCCCAACTTGAGTTGCACTACTTCTGTCTTCATTGAAACTTCTCTTAAAAAAATAAAGAGATAACAAGTAACTGAAGTTAACTTAAGGTTAACAAAAGAGGAAAAGAGCTCTTGTTACTGCAAGTGGTCTTTATTCAGCTGCTTTAGGTATTGAGATTAAATCACTGTTACCTGCTCTTCTTTCTTGGAGCATTGAGCTGCAGAGGAATTAAAGTATTTGGAGGAAGTGCTTTGTTACACATTTCATGCTGGCTGGTACTTTGAAGATAATGTGATAATGCCTTTTGCCTAAGCATGCTTTTAAAAAGTATTAATGGCATTTTGGTTTTTTGCAGAAACGAGATGAGCGCACTTTGAAAAACACAGACATCAAAGTTGTTGATTTTGGAAGTGCGACTTTTGATGATGAGCATCATAGCACATTAGTGTCTACAAGACATTATAGAGCTCCTGAGGTTATTTTAGGTCAGTAAAGACTCTTAAATCTTCTGAAAGTTCATTGCGGTTCATTCAGATGTCTTTACTTCATAAACTGGAGTAGTTGTTCATAGTTCTGGTAATCAGTCATCTCTCAGGTGATGGGGGTAAAATTATTTAGAGTAAACAGTAAAAGAAATACTCTAAACCAGAAACAAGCAGCAGTGTTTGAGGAGGGCATGGGGAATAAGTTGGGCATCTGTAAATGTGTGGAAACTGGGTGTGTGCTTTGTGGGTTACACATTTTGAGAATATACTAAAAAGTAAAACAAACTTTGCCTTTTTTGCAGCACTGGGATGGTCTCAGCCATGTGATGTGTGGAGTATTGGTTGTATTCTGATTGAATATTACCTGGGATTTACAGTGTTTCAGGTGTGTATGTAAGCTTAAATAGAATGTGTTTCTTACAGACTACTGATTTTCATCTTTTAATGACATGCACTTAACTGTGTAAAAGGCAGAACCCCATGGGCTTTTAAGGATTATATAGATGAGATTGGAAAACCAGCATCCATACAGGAAAATGTTGCATCTTGGATATCTCCTTCAGAATATCTAAGATGATATTTTCTGGCATTTTGAGTGAAGAAGACTGTCATGTTACTGCTGGAATTAGGAGTAAAGAAAACACTTGTACAATACTTGGTTTATGAACTGTTGTTCAAGGGTCATCCTCACTGTGGAAAGTGTTATATAATCCACATTGCATAATCTGTTTCTAATAATTGAAAGTGGCAGAGTTTAAAGATTTTGTGACAGTGGCCTGGCAAAAGCTTGTTTGCAGTTTGATTGTTGTTACCAAGTGGCTCAGAAGAGAAAAATGTGCTAAGTGCTTTCATGGCTTTTTCCACACAGACTCATGATAGTAAAGAACACCTGGCAATGATGGAAAGAATACTGGGGCCTCTACCCACTCACATGATCAAGAAATCCAGGTATGTTCATTGTGGAAGTGGTAAGTTGCCTAATATTTTCTCTTACAAGAGAAATTGCAAAGTTGCCATTGTAAGCTGGGGGTTACTGTAGATCAACAGAGATTCATAGGCAACCTTAAGTAGTTGACAGTAGTCACCTTTTCTGATTTTAGTATGAATTGTCAGCCTCTCGAACTGTAACTTGAATATGAATGTTTCTAACTCTTTAAAGCTAAGTTTGGTATGGCCACCAGAACAGAATTACACATAAATTTTTCTTTAAACTCTCAGAATGAAGAACATGTCATCACAATAATTATTGCAAGGAAGAAGAGGGTCCTTTCTTGCTAATACAGCTGTCATCCTCTTCTACTGCCCCTCCATGTCCCTCAGACATGTGCTTCAGTGATCTTTCTTCCTCAAAGATAGCTCCATGCAGTAGGAGTTTCTCACTTCCATGGCAAGGAGAAGCAGCCAGCTCAGGGTTTTCCCTGACTCAGCCCTCTCTGCCCAAAATTTAGAGGTCCTGGGATTTGGTGATCTGTTTTCTTTCCTACATAAGCTGTTCTCTTGCCAGCTCATGTAGATAATTCTGTAACTCATGTTAGAGTAGAATTCCAATAATTCTGGGTTGGATAATGTATATTGTTTATTACGGTTGTCCAGTAGATTATAGTGCATTTTGAAAAAGCAGGATAAAGCTTGGAAAGCAGCAATTGCAATAGATGCAAGTAATACTTATTAAAAAAAAAAAAAAAGCTACTGTGTTCTAGTTATTGTGGCAGCAATAATAAAAACCCACCTGGTCTCTGTGAATAAATGCACACTAAAACAAATGTTAGCTCCCAAATGCAGAGATACATGCAGGAGCACTTAATGGTGTTTTAAAGCTTCTTGGTAAAGCATCTGCTTGCTGTGTGCACTGACACCAACTTCCTGTTATTTCCGTTGTCCTGCAGAAAACATTATTTTCACCATGACCAGTTGGACTGGGATGAGCACAGCTCTGCAGGCCGGTACGTCAGGAGACGCTGTAAGCCTCTGAAGGTAGGAGACAGCATTTTTACTGCTCTGCTAGACTGCAGTTGTGAAAGCTCTCTCTAAAATACCTCCTGCTCTTTTCTTTCAGGAATTCATGCATTGCCAAGACACAGATCATCAAAGTCTGTTTGACCTTGTTCGCAGAATGCTGGAATATGACCCTGCCAAAAGAATTACTCTTGATGAAGCCTTGCAGCATCCTTTTTTTGATCCATTAAATAAATAAATTCAAAGATCTTCTATGCTTCTTCAAGGAGATTTCCTAGACTGTGTCAGTCAGTCAGCAGAGGTTGCATGAAACTTTTGTAAGCTTTAAATTATTTTGTACAGTTAAGTCTGTAAATAATTACATATGTTTTGTATAACTGTTATGTTTACCTTGTTGAGCAGTTGTAGTCTTATGGGTATCAAAGTGAAAAATAAAAGTAATTTTCATTTTTGAAAGCCTGCACCACTCTCCTTTTACAGATGATGCTAGTGGACCCTCTGACTGTAGGTGGGGAGTCTGGGCTAGCTGAAGGAGTTCTGGAAACATTCCCTAAAACTTCCTTTTGTTAGTCTTGAAGGAAGGATCCACCTGGTTATGCTGTATGTAACAGTTCAATGACATTTTGAAACATGGTTGGAAACAGTGTATATCCAAAGTAGGTAGCTTTTGTGGGTCACCTTTTTCCCAGATTTTTTGTTACATAGTGTGCATTGCTCCCCAGGTAGCTAAGTAACTCTTGCAGACTTGTCTGATGCCTTCAGTTTCAAGTATTCATAGCTAAACTTTTTAGTTAAGATCTGTAAAGTAACATTTCCTAATTTCAATATTGTTTCTAGTCATTAAAGATGAAAATTTTCATAATAAATTTTTAGAAATACTGTGCTGCAGAGAAATATGGTGTGCCACAGAATTGTGGTATATTTCAGCTCTTGCAGTAGTGAGATCATTCTGAAGTCTTCAATGTGTATTTCTGTGGAGGTTTATTTGTAGTTACTGGTAAGTGAAGTGGCCTTGGGAACTGAAGTGGTGGCATTGAGACTGTACAGGATGGAGGTGGCCAGGTTCTCAGTTGTGGTTCCTGAGCTCTGGTACTGAGTTGAGAAGAAAATGGTGCAACTTTCCAAGACCCATTAATGTACTCTGGTAGTTTTGGGGTTTCCACATCTATAAGTTGATGGTTTTTACTCCAACTCCTTTAATCCATTTGACAGTGTGTGGGTAGCTTGCTGAGCAGTAGGAAAGGAGCCTTCCATGGAAAAGTTCATTCTGGCTGTAATAAGCAAATTTTGGCAATTTATTTTAATCTTTACTGCACAAGCCTTTCTTCAAAGGAAGGAAACTAAATTGTTTTGGCTCCACAGGAGCCTGACCAGGTTTTGTTCTTGCTGAGTTAGCCCTAATACACAGTAAGATTTTAACCTGATGTCAAGGAGGCTGCATTTGCAAAAGGCTCCAGACGTGCATATCTCTGAGCTGGGAGTAGAATAGAGCTGGGCCAGGCTTTGAAAGCTTATCTTCTGTTACTAGTGCCACCTCCTGGGCTTGATTACAGCTCATCACAGCCACCTTCTTTCCTTGGATGTTGGTGTTGATGACATTGTTTCTGCTTGGCATGACAGAAAATGTAACAGTCTGTGTCATGCAGGTCAGCTCAGTAGGGCTGAGCAGGAGAAGAGTAAATTCCTTCTCTTCTTCCCACAGTACTTTCCGTCCCACAGCTTCAGAGGCGAAGCAAGGACTTGACTGAGTGTATCAGCTAAGCGATGCAAATCAAAGGCAGATGGGGGGAGAACAGTTTATATGCTGCTATAACAATAAAACTGTAACCATAAAACAGTTCTATCTGGGAAATTAGGGAAAGATGGTGTGCTCTTGCTTACAGAGTGCTTCTAGCTGTTGATGTAGGTACTGAAATTTGTTATGCTTGGTAAAGGAGATATAGCTTAGCTCTATTATAAAGCCATCTTTAAATTGACTTTTCTTCTTCCAGTAAATTTAAAAGCACTATCAGGATTAATGTGGCACCTGCAGCAGGGTGCCAAGGGCTTTTGCAGGCCTTGCAACATGTACACCAGTGTTGGTTTGCTGGCACACGAGCCAAGGCCCCTGAGTTCCCCAGGGAAGCTGTGCAGGGCTCTGGGCTGCACCCCAGGGCAGGGTCTGGTGCTGCAGGGCTGCCCTCAGTGCTTCTGTCTGTAGTAGGAGGTGGATTTTTATGTGCACACACCACCACCCCCTAATCTCATTTTCATACTTGAAGTTTGTAATCTTTGCATGTTTGGATCGAGATACAGCTGTTAAATAATTAGAAGAGCATTCCCATTTATTTCTGCACTTCAGATTTCCAGCTCTTGTACCTTCAAAATATGGTTTGTGACTGGGTCAGCCAGGCAGACCAGACTAACCGTGCATTTCCATAGTGCACCAGTCACACTTTTTACTAAACAAAGAGGACAAGCCAGAATAAAACTGTCTTTTAAGTGGACAGCCTAGGCTCCATCACTGAAGTGCAGAGAGTGTGAGATCGAGGGCTCTGGAACCTGAGGGAAGAGTTGAGCTTGGGGTAAACTGCATGGGAAGGGCATTTGGATTTCTGGGGCAGGAGCTCATCTGCTGCAGGAGTGATCAGTCCTGCCTGTTCCTTCAGTGTCTGGATATCAGGGCTGCCTGGAGGGCTCAGGTTACACGGGACAAGATGCTTTGCACCTGAGCATCTCCCCAAAATGATGGCACTGTGTGTGTTCTACTGCTCTCATGGAGCTTGTAGGGAAAGTCTTGGCATGCTCATACAAAGGAGAGTGGGGGAAGGAGGTAAGAAAGAGAGTCTCACAGAAACAAGAGTTTTCTTTTTATCTTCCAGATATGTAAGAAAGCAGAAACTGGTTGTCAGCACATGCTGTGGATTTACCTGGTTTAACTGCTTTGGAAATAGCTACAAGAAGCCTGTGTCTATCCCTGTGTGTGTGTTTTATTAACAAACTTAATTAGAATCTGACATTGGTAATGTTACTGACATTGTAGCATTTCCTAACTCTGTCCTAGGCTTCAATCATCTATTCTAGAATTAAGAATTACTCGTTGAAGGGCAAGTGTCTGTGTCCAGGGAGCAAAGGGTACACTGGAATTTGTATGCCATGTGCTTAGAATCTAGACAAGCATTAAGCTGCAGGAGGATGTTTTATAGGTGAGTTGTGATGCTGTGTGTAAGAGCAAGGAGGAGGGATGACAGACTGCGTGGATGCTTGGAGCTTATGCGTGAGCAGTTTTGTCTCTTTCAAAAGCTCACGAAAGTGGATGGAGCACTCCACTGAGATAACAGTGAGTTACAGTGCATGGTGGGGTTCTTCTCTAGAACAGATCGCGGTGCAGACGGGGCTGTAGGGCAGAAAGTACAAAGCTCCCGGCCGGGTGACACCTCTCGCAGGTCGCTCGCTCCTGGGGAGCCGGGGCCGGGCGCAGCCGCCNCGGCGCCGCCGGCGCGGCGGGCACCGCCACCTCCGCGCTGTGCCTGCTGCTCTCGCTCACCGCCGTGGCCGTGTGCCTGCTGCTGGGCGCCAAGACGGCGGAGCTGCAGGGCCGGCTGGCCGCGCTGGAGGAGCGTGGAGCCGCGGGCCACGGGCCGCTGCTGGATGCGCTGCAGCCCCGCGTGGAGCAGCTGTTCCGCGAGGTGAGTGAGAGGCGGGCGCGCAGGACCGGCGGGGCGACAGGATCGGGGAAGGCGCTCCGGTCCCGCTCCGCCGCGGGGTTCGCTCCATGTGTCACCGGCTTCTCGTCCTCTGTGAGAAAACTTACTGCCTTCCACCAAACTTTCCCCTTTTTGCTGCCGTTACCATGAATCAGGCGTAGGGCGAGGCGTGGCAGAGCCCACCTTGATTAGAAGAGAAAACGCCCCAGGTGAAGGGGAGGCAGTCGAAGGTTAGAGGACATGCGAATTTCCCCCTTATTCTATTCACTGACACAGGTAATCCAAGTACTTTAACTATTTGTTTTGGGATTTAATGGACCATAATTTCCTTGTCAGAAATTATGAACATGATCCCCACTATCTGGACTCTCTGTCACAGACTATTGTGGTCTGGCAGTGCAGAAGTGATTTATGGCATGCAGAGGAGACCCGCCACTTGTTACTTCACTTTCAGTCCTGGGGTTTTCTGAAATTATTCAATAAATATTTCTGTGCTGAACAATTCCGCCTACTTGGAGAACTGTTATCCACACTGATGCCCTTTTCAGTGCCTGACTGAACCAAATCTCTGGGAGAAGTTACACTTTATCCCAGGGTTATCTTTTTCCCGATTCTGGTGTTTAGGTTTGGGGCTTTTTACAGGCAAGGGGGACGTGAAGGGCTCCATCACTCATAGGAAATGCTTGAAGATCCCACTGTTGGTTCGCTGGATTTGTATAAACAGTAGTTCATAAAGTTCAGCAAGATTCAACGCAGCTTGTGGGGCTGCTGAAGGGCACCCCTGAGTGATCAGTTCTGACATCCGGGGAAGGTTTTACACCGGGATTTTATTAATGGCCTGACTGCGGTGCAAAACATGCATTAAAATCATGACAGCCACGAAGCCTAAATCATGCAAAAATGTGTTTGTATGTGGAGCTCTGTGAAAGCTCTGGGTCTGTGAGCAGGGACGGAGGCAGTGATGGGGGCATGGGGAGACAATTCCTCATGCTGTGTATTGCTCTTGGAGCTAGGGTGAGGGTATTGCTGGCACCACCACAGCATGTCCTTTTGCCTGGAAACTTGGTTGCATTGATGTGCCTCGATAAAAGTGAAATGTTAAAATATTTTTGTGAAAACCCTGAATACCAGACCAGGGGGGGTGCCTGTGAGGCATAGTCACAGCCTCTAGTTAATGTCTGTTCTCCAGGCAGGAATTAGCCTGCCGGTTGTGGCAGTGGTTCTGTTCCAATTACCCCAATAAATGTGCTTAGCAATGGGAATGGTTTCTGTGGCACTGCCTAAGATCATGTGCAACCTCTTGCTGAGATTTAGTTAAGTGTGGAAAGCTTGTTTTGTACTGGGAATGCTCAGATGGAGTTTGTACAGGGGAAAATAAAGCAAAACCACATAATTTGGTTTCTAATGGAAGAGTGAGCTTGTTGAAACATTTAGTATGACCGAACTTTTGTCAATGCTAAAGCAAACTTTGAATCAAGCAACAAATTCGAGGAATCCATAGTAGTAATTGCACTATCTATTAGTGGTCATTTTAAATGAACCTCTTAATTTATGGTAAAGTTTCAGAAAGTGTTTCTTGCCCAAACTCTGTTACATAAGACCGCTCACTTGTCAAGCAACTGCTGCCCTTTCTTTGCTTGAGAGTTTCTGGAGAGCGAGAGAGTATTTCCATCGTCATGAACATCAACTGGTGCCTGGGGTCAGTGTTTTTGTTAAATTCTGTGTTGGTCCTCCTTTGAAGTTTACCACAGTATTTCAGAAGTGAAACCAAAGCTCCATACGCTCTCTGGGCATGACCCAGCATCCTTTGTTCTCTGCCACGACCCAAAAAGCTTTACTCCATGTACCAATGGAGGGGTTTGCTGGCATAATTTATGGCAGAGCTGTGTATAGAGAGCAGCAAATACAACACCAACACACTGGCTCTGTTCCTTTTAGTGCTGTTTAAATGTTTGGCAAGTAAAAGAGGATGGGAAATAATACAGGAAGGGTAAGTGTGTAGTTAAGGTAATGAAAGCCAATTTGCACAACAAGGATTTAGTTTCTGGCTCTCTGACAGGCATCCGTGTAACTCTGGAGAAATTGCTGATTTGACTGTGGCAGGACCTTGCCCTTCCCTTGGCTTGTCCCATTAGTGGGACGTGCTGTAGGCTCCTGCTTTGATGCCCTCTGAAACATTGCCAACTGCACGGTCCAGACGTGGCAGCATCTCCACTTGCTCTGTGTCAAGAGCCCCAAATCCAAGTGTGTAGTTTTCACACTGGAGGGAAAATATTAACAGGAAGATTATAGAAACATCCAGTTGTTGTAAACAAAGCCGGACCATTTTGTTCACAAAGGATTTATTGTCCGCAGTGTCCAGATTAATCAGTTTCATGACAAGAACAATTCAATGGGAGAACAGAGGACTCGCTCCAGGATTCAGATCTCCTCTGCTGTTCCCAGTGATGCCTGCTGAACTAAAAATGTGGGAGAGCTTGTTTTCATTTCCTCGAGCATCTTCATCATCCAAATTACTTTAAAAGTAAACAGATAGAACTTGAGCAACTCTGTAACATTTAGACTGCAGGTGGCTGTCAGAAAAATCTCCTTAGATGTTTTTTTTTGCCACATTTTCTCAAGAAAAGTGTATGTTTTGCAGGAGGCAGCTGGATGTTTTGGTATTTATACTTCCCTTAGGACAACTTCCCTGTCAGGTGCTATGAAACTGTATTGATACTTTCAGAACCTCCTAGAGTCACATCCAAACAGATAGAGGAAGCATAGGATTTCAACGACAGATAAAACTATTAAATCCTCAGAATAAAAAGAAAATAACCTAATTCACAGGTAGCTTAATTCCTGAATAGTCCACAGTGTTCAAATATTTGAAAAGGGACTGGGTCATCAGCTGTACAACATCAAATCTTAACACCCTAAACTGAATAAGTACTTTGAATTTTCTGTCTTTGAAATGTAGGGACTCCAGTTATCAGATTATTGGTTTGCCTTTTGGCAAGAACTTTAGGTAGGACAGGGCATTCCTGGAGGACTGAGAGAGTGAAGATTGTGGGTGAAGATGAGCTGTTCCCACCCTTGCTGGGCTGTCCCAGGCAGGGAGTATGCCTGAGCTAACGTAATGTACCTGTCATCAGGCTCATTAACTTGGGCTTGGCAGGGGGCTAAATGCAGGCACGAACAGTCTGGTTGGCTTAGGGAGCAGCCAGAGTGTGCACACATCTGCCTGCAATATGCCACGTAGACACTGCTCTAGTTTCGTGAATTTTCGTGTGTTCTAGTTATCTCATTGATGGGCTTTTCACTTTGGGGATGGAAACACTGGCCTGAAGGTGGGGGAGCACTCCAGTCTTGACTGTCCTTTACCTCATCCCTCTGCTAAAGAAACCTCTAACAGTTCACAGAGCGTGAATTTTAAGTACAAAATCAACCAAATCAGGTCAAGTTTGAACATGGGACTTGTAAAGGAGCTCGGGATGGATCCTGCCAATGGAGCTTGGCTCAAGGGACTTTGGGATGTGCAGGATGAGGTCTGCCTGCCCCCTGTGAGGGCTGTAGGCCACCACTTGCTCAGAAACATTTAATATTTACCTGCTACTGTGGCATGGGACATTATCCGGGGAGGCTCAATGCCACAGGATGAAACCATTACCCCTCCCTGGAAGGAAGCTGGATGGTTTGCATGTTGGCATGCGTGCACAGTCCGTGTTTAGGTGTAATGTACTCTCTAAAGGGCTGTTTTCATTCCCCCTCCCTACAGAAAATCGGCGAAGGACTGGCGAAGCTGCGGACGGCGCGAGAGGCCCCCCCAGACTGCGTGTGCCCCCCAGGTAGGTGCCAGGTGCCAGCACAGCCGGGGCCACCCAGCCACTGAGCTCCTCCTCTCCTGTTCTACATGCTCCTTTCCATGGAGGAAAATGTGTTAAGCAGCGTTTTTCCCGAGCTGAAGCACTCCAGCGTCTCCCAGTGTCTTGCTTTGGCCTGTTTACAGATCAAGGAGTTTGAGGTTTGGACAAAAGCGACGTTTGGCTATAAGAATAAAAGAGCGAAGAACTTGACTGGGTTGTGAGCCCTGAGTGTTGGGCCAAAACAATTTAGAAGTAGTAACAAAATCACTGGGGCTTAATGCAAGTGTGATAATTAAAAGCTGCAGCCTCTCTGCCTTTTAGGAGGGCAGGATTTCTTTTGCTGTAGGAAAGCTGTCACCGACTGTTTAAATTTCCTCCCAGAGTTTAATGAACTTCTAAAACCGTCAAAACTTCCTGTTCTGCTGTGGAAGTGCATGCTCCTTGGAAACAATAAACAGCTTAGATTAGTTTGTAAAGGAACCTTATTTATAGAAATGCTCTGTGAAGTGCTCTGCTGTCACACTGAAGGGTGCTGTGAGTGGCTTTGAGCTGGGGCACTTGGAGCCTTTATTTTCTTTTTTTCTTTTCACAAAAAAGTAGTGAAAGATGGGTGAAAGATGTGCAGTGCTTTGATGCAGGAGAATTCACTGTGTTACAAGGGCTTGCAAGCAGCAGACAGTTCCATTCTAGTTTTAAAGAAAATAAACAAACAGTAAATGCTACATGGGGATGGCAGAATAGGCAAAGGGGCAGGGTCAATTTTGCCTGCCACCCTGGATACAAATCCTACCAAAACACACAGTGTTAGTCCATACTCACAGGACAAAAAAAAAAAAAAAAAAAAAAAAAAGGGTTTTTTCCTCTGTAAGATTATGTTCAATCTCAGAAACATTTCACTAATGATGCTCTTAAACGTACTTGCTGCTTTTCTGGTAGAAGGCTCCCTGTGTGCCTCACTGCCTGGTAACAAAACCCACCAGCTGAGAAACAAATCCTGCTTATTTTCAGCTCTTTGCAAGGTTGGTCAAATCAGATTTCTCTCTTGTGGTGCACAGACCCAACAAGTCCACCAACCTCACGGGACTCTGGCTGTGTCTTTCTCTGGTCTGGGCAAACAGGGCACTGCTGGTGTGCTTAAGTGGTCAAGAGGCTTTTCCTTTGCTCTTCGGAAAGCAATTGGGATTGAAGAGGCTTCTTTTGTCCAGGAAAGTCCCAATTCTGTTCCGGGTCACTGAGTTGCTGGTTGCTGTGTTTGGGAGATGGGGGAAGAGAGGAAGGGAAAGGTTTTCCCACGTGCTGCTGAAATGCTCGTTACAGTCATTAGTAACGAAACAAAGTAATTTGTGAGCTGAAGGAAGGAGAAATGATTTCCTGGTGGGTAGGAAGTGTCCCATTGGTGGCTGCTCCTGGTCACCACTGCAGGGAGCTGATGTGAAGATGTGCTGCTGGACTGTCCTGAAGCCTTTTGGCTGTTTTTGAGCCAATCAAGGACATCTTTAACTGTGTTTCATTCTTTTCCTCTTTCTCCTGAAAAAGGCTGAATTGCCTTCTGCTCTGTAGTTAAAGAGCTTGGTCTGGAAACATCTGAGAGCTTGTGGCCCTCACTGGCATTAGCTGCTGAGCTATGCCAGGTTGCAAACCAACAGCAAAGCTTCAGTTTGCCTCTGCACTGCAAAAGCAGCCCCAGGTGAAAGGAAAATTTCATTGTGGAGGGGATGGGGAGATGCTGCCAGCCCCACTCCTGCTTCCCATGGGCAGCTGGTGGGTATCCTGAACACCTGGCCTGGGCGGCTTTCCTCTGCCAATAACCCTGCTAGACTTAAAACTTCCTCATTATGGCTGGATTTAAAGCCAGCTGGAGAGAGAGAGCCGCGGATGAGGATGCTCTGTGCATTGCCACGCAGGCGTGCTCCCTCCCTCGGTGCCTCTCTGGGAACACGGGAGCCACAGAGCCACCCGTGGGCAGCGGCAGCAGCAAACACAGGCTCAGAGCTGGCCGTGCCAGCTGGGCTTGCTTTAAACAAGCCCTGATTTTTTCCTAGAAATGAGTCAATTTGGGGTTTGTTTGGATTTGAGGGGGTGGCGGTTGTTTTTAGGGCACTGTTTTGATACAATTGACTTGCTACACATTCAAAGAAGTTTTGGAACAAGATGACAACGACCCACTTAAAAGTTAAATGAGGGTCAAGTTATTCTAACTACAACGAAATCCGAAATCACTGCTTGTAAAACAAAGACAAAAGACAAACACCCTTCCCTCCCAGAAAAAAACCCCAACCCACACTGACCCATTTTATGCCTTGTGCTCCGGTCACCTATTTGGCTCTAGGGCACAGCTGGCTTGGCTTCTAGGAGGGGACCCTCGGGGCTTTTCGCGGCTGCGGGGCCGCAGGGGCCGCTGGCCGGCAGAGGGGGCCCGGCTGTTTCACCAGGGCCACGGAGAGATCGCGATCGTCGCAGAAGGACTCTTCAAAAATCATCTAGTCCAACCGCCCTGCAGTGAGCAGGGACATCTCCAGCTAGATCAGGTTTCTCGGAGCCCTATCCAACCTGATCTTGGAAGTAATAATTTGAAAAAGAAAGATAATTAAAATAATATCTTTTTAAAAGCTTAAAAAAATAACTTTTCTGTCTCTATTACTGAACATGCTGCAAAAAGTTGCCTCTGCAGTCGCTCTGAGCATCTGTGTACTGCTTTGACTTGTTTTGCATTATTCATTCAACCAAGGCGATGCGGGGGAGGATGACAACAACTTTGTGTCACTTTGAGTCCTTTGTGGTTTGGGCATTTTTGTGGCTGAGGGAGAGGAGAGCATCCTTGAGGGGGTTGAGGCAGCTGGACTGAGTGTGCGTCAGGCTCGGGAACGCTGTGACAGGCTGGTGACCCCGCTCTGGGGCCAAGCACGGCCTTTGAGTCCCCCCAGCTATTTGGGACGGGGCGGCAGCGGGTGGATGCTGCCGGGCAGGGCCGGGACAGGCTGTCCCCATATGTTGTCTTGCAGGGAAACAGCAGCTTAATACTTGTGTTATTGTCATTCCCTAAGGCAGGCCTGTAATACTTTGCAGAGAGGCCCCTTGTTCCCCTGTGCTCAGCCCCTTTCTGTGGTGGGATCCTCACAAAGCCTTTGCTGCAGGATGAAACGCAGCAGGTGCAGGAGCACTGGTGTATATGGCACTTGGGACAGCCTGCTGAGGAGCTCTGGGAGGTGGGTTGAAGGCAAGACTAAAACTTCACACTGGTAAACAATTTGATTATCAGTTGTGCGGGCTCTGGCTGCCTTCTCATATATATGTTTTTTAAGGATTATTTTTATTTTTCCCACCTTGTAACTTTAACAGTCTTTTAAAAACTCAGGTGCCGAAGACTCTTGTTTAAAGTTGGTATTTGCAATGCCAAAAGTCTTCAAGCTCTGTGAGAACAGGTCCCTCAAGAGCTCAAGGTGCTGGATGCACCGTCCTAGAGCCTGAGAGCAAATGTTTCCTTAAATCCAGTTAAAAAAGGCTTAAACCAGCCCCAGTGCACAGAGCATGCCTTGCCCAGTCGCTGGTCCTTGCTGAATTGTGGACTGAGGGTGTGAAAAGCTCCAGCTCTGCTGGCTGCTCTTGCACTGCGTATTTCTATGTATGCATTGTGTTTCCATGTGCCTTTTTATTTAACAGTACCTCTGGAGCCTTAACTCCAAATTTCCTGGCCTCTGGATGATGCATATCGCTGTTTTCATCTCGAATTCACGCTGGGATGGTGTCGTATGCTTTTGAACGTATGGATATATTACAAAACAGCGTTAAATGTTCGGTGTAGTAATCTGATGTTCCAGCTAATATGTGACAAATATTTCCCAATAATGGCTTGGCAGCAGCAGGAGTGCAGTGGTGCTGCAGCCGGCAGGACTGCGGATTGCTCCATTTCCCTGCAATTCAAACCATGTGTACTGGGAGAACTGAGCATTTCAAACCCTCTCCACCTCTGCAGACTCAGCAGCTCCACAGGTTCTCTTGTTTAGATTATTTATAGAATTAATTTTTTTTAATTATTATTACTTTTTTAATATTTACCCTAACTTTATACCCAGGGATCAGCAGTCTCCAGCTTGTCCTGGGAGGCTGGTGTGGTGCTTTTTGTGGTTTCCAGTGACTTGAAATATCTGCCTGATTTTTACTGGTGTAAATGTTGCCTTCAAGTGTCACTCGCTATCAGCCTTCTCCCCGTGTTGTCTCCCCAGGTAATTAGCACAACAGAATTTCCCTAATTGCTGCAGATCAAGGGGGAGAGGGCTCTTCTGGCTTTGTTGTCCTGACAAATGGCAGATGTTTTCCAGGAGGCCAAATGGGATGCACCCAGCTCTGCTAATTCTGGCTCTTTGTTTTGTTCTCTCCATGATAGCAGCTCTGGTATTGCCTCTTCAGGATTTGGGCCTGTAGTGCCACATTTCTGAGTCCTTCAGGGTAGTTTAACAGATACTGAAAAATATCAAATATAATTATCAATTTTCTTTTTCTTAAATTAGCAGTGATCTCTGCTTTTCTGAGTTGCTTTTTTTCTACTGACCTTAAACCTCTGAGGTATTCCTTACACTCACCTCAAGATATCCATTTCTGCTTACTGAAGCCATGAAAACTCAGTATTTTTCTGTAATTTCTATGATATAGAGTGAGACAAAGAGCTTTACAAAATATTCAAGTTTTAAAATGTCTTCTGAATCTCCCTTTGCCTCCATTTCCCATACCCTGCCAGTCTCTTCACTTCAGCAGGGTTTGCTTTCTTCTCCATCTGCCTTTGCCCGCAGGAGGCTGGGACATTGGAATTATGGATTAGTGCAAACACGATTTTTTTTTTTTGTAATAAACTTACAAATGCAATCAGAATTTTCTCCTGCACAGAAAAGTCTGTGCCAGGATTTTTAAAAATGAGCCAGAAGCCAAGTGTTAAAGCATCTAGACAACAAAGAACAACTGGCTGGGAAGGACTTTTGGCAAAGGGTGCCATTTAAATGCAGGCACTTTCTTTCTGTTTCACATGTTTTCAAATCTTACTCCTTCAAAAATCCAATCTGCAGACCTTAGCAACTTTTGGAAAAATGCTCTTTGAGCATAGAAATGACTGCTGGCTACCTTCCATCAGCTCCTTCCTGGCGACCATTCCCCAGTCCCTTTTGGATATTTGTGGAAGGCCCCAGGGACATCTGGAGCTGTGTCTGCACGCCACATGTGCAGGAGCTGCCAGCTCCTTCTCCCAGGAGCTACCTGGGATGGGCACTGACACCTTCCCTCATCTCGCTGCTGGAAAGCAGCTGCCATGGAGTGATGGGTGCCCACCTCATCCTTGGGACCTCAAAGCTTTGGCTTCAGGATTGATGAAACCTTTAGGTCAGGGGTTGTTTTCTTGAGTGGTTGCAATAGATGGAAATAAATGAAGGAGAGAGAGTTTTGCTTGATTTGGCATCTCCTCCCAGCCATGTGGGTGCCAGCCACTAACAGGGAAAGGAGCCCAAAGACCCCTGGAAAGAGGAATGCCTTTCTGGTGGTCCTGTGGGTGGCTGTGTGCTCTGGGGGGTTGCTGGAGTGGTGGCAGCAGCCAGGTGTGTCATGGGAGTGTCAGGGGGCCTCTGCTCACAATTTTGGCACCGTTCCACGCCTCTGCTGAGGAGCTCGTGGTGGTGGTGCTGGGGGACCAGGAGGTGACAGCCAGGTGTGCAGCAAAGGGGAGGTTTGAGTCTGGAAATTTGGGGACTGCTCTCAAACTGAGTTTCCCCCATGTGCTGGCATGTGAGGGGGGCCACATCCTCTGCTCCACACCCATCCAAACAGCCCCGTCCCAGATCAGCTGCTGTGGCAGCCAGCAGTGACATTTAACGTCCTACTGAGGTGACTTTAAATGCTGGATGTGGTCAGGGCTTTCTGAGGCAGGAAATAGCACAGTATCAGTGTTATTCCCAGAGCTGACGGCGCCTCTGACACAGAGGCAGAGCACGAGCTCAAGGCAGTCTGGCCTCAAAACCACTGTCACAGGAAAATGGGCCCGAGGCATCTTCCAGGGAGGCTGAGGCAGGATTTCTCCTGGTGGTGCTTGGTGCAGCCCTAGAATTTGAACACCAAGGCCTGGAGCAGCCCCCAGCAACATTTGCCTTTAGACCACTTCAGCAAAAAATAATTAAAACTGGTGACATCAATAGGAGAAGGCTTTGAAAATTTATTTTTTCTAAGTCTGCCAAAGTTATTTTGAGTGTAATGAAAACTACAAAAATAAACCTGATGACCATGTCCTCCACAAGAGGCTCTGTGTAACTTTATCTTTGTCTCGACATATGAAGTCATTTACCCAGGCACAGATATTTTTTGCTGCCAACCCCTTCAGCGCTGCCTTTCCAGAGAGAGACCCTGGAGCAGGTTGGTTCATTGTTCATGGACTGACTTACTTGGGAAGTTCCCGTTAGTTTCAAGTCGTTTTCCTCCTCTTTCTTGTTTAAATGATGGATCAATGTTGTGCAAGTGAGCTGTGACTTGGCTGTGCAGAGCTGATTATTGAAAATAGACAGTGCTGGCATGGTACCTGCTGTACCTCCACCCCTCTCATCAAGACAGTGCTGTCATCTCCTGCCCACCCTGGGTGTAACAGGGTGGGAATGTTTCACACCCCAGCAGGCCTTATGTTGAATTTTTCAGTCATGCAGTGTTGATAGAAGCAGGTTTTAGCACAGAAATCTTTTGGGACACTGAGCTATCACTGATGTACTCCTGACGCAAGAGCCACCTTATTTCTCTGGTACAAGAAGCTCCAGACTGACATTTCATGACTGGCAATGCCCAATACTCTCTGCACAGGAATCACCATCACCTGTGTCTGTGCCTGTGTAGGTGACAGCAATCAAAACCAAACTCAAGCAGAAGGGCTGTATAAAAGTTTTTGTTCTGCTCTTGCTGCACTGGGTGGGTGCCACATCATTCACCAACAGGCACCATTAATTAACTTCCTTCTGGCCAGCCCAGACAAAGGCTGGACAAATAGCCCCATCTGCCTCACCAGCTTCTTCCCTTGGCTTCCCACCTGAGAAATCCTAGACTCTATAAAACTGGAGTCTCCTGATTTCCATGACCAGAAACACTTCTCTTCCCCGGTGCTGTTTGTTTGCTCCTGTTTTGTTGCTCCAAGACATGGTCATTTGTTTGACTTTATAGGCTGCAGGGGCAGTAGGTGCAGTGCCCTTTAAAGGATCCAAATATAACTCCATCACTCCTGACACTCCAATAAAGGCTGGAGAAGCAAAGGGCTGAGTGGTACTTAGCTGCCAGCTGGGGTCAAAACATGATCAAATCTATCAGTAGCTTTTTTTGGTTATTTTACAGACTTTTGGGTTAGACAGTCCCTTTCAGCACTTGTTAAATAGAGTTTTCTTAAAGGAAAGTGTTCTGATGCCCAGCCCCTGAACAGTGCTGTCTTCACATTGCAAATGTGCTCATGCTTTGACCACCACATTGCCACGGGAGGGAGGAAGGTGAACTGGAGAGTGATACCCATAGCTAGCTGTAGCTGGGAGTCCTAGCAGGATTTTAAGCAAGTAATTATGTTGCAACAGTTGCTCACTGAGAAGTGTGGCTTGCCTGGATTACAGAGGCCAGGGTGTGAATCCAAATACCAGCCACAAGCGTGGATCACTTACCCTTCCACTACCACCCAAGCCAACACAAGCCAAGCACTGATCATACCAGCTGTGAGCATACTTAAAACTCCAGGTGTTATTTCAGACAGAAAACAGGGAGAGATCAGGAAACTTTTCTCTGTTATTGTCTGTTACCTTTATTGCAGTACTGTCTGTCTAGATCAGCAGTAAAATTACTTATCAAGTCTGATACACAGAGCACCTGGACCTTGCTCCAGGGGAGGGTGCTGTGACAGCAGCAGATTTGTCCCCACATGTGCTAAGGGAGAGGCAGTTCTGACACTGTGTGAGGACATACTCCTGCACCTCATTTTTCATGAAGCCAAGCTAGCTGTAGAAAATCACCGAACAGCTATTTTAAAAGCAGCCAGAGTGAAGAATTTGGCCACAGGTTTGTCCATCCATGGTTGTGAGGAGTCTGGAAACAGCATTTCTGCACTGGTGTGCCTGGGTCCCTAGGGGTGCTGGGTGGGGTGGCAGGGATGCACGTGGTGGCTGTACCTGGCTGGAGTTGGTGCTGGGTGTGCAGGAATCGTGGAATGAACTCAAGGTACACCAGTGTGAGTGACAGGTCCTCGTGGTGACACACTGCAAGGAGAGGCAGCTTGAGGAGACAGATCCAGCTGCTGATCTTTTTTGTGTTGCACCTGTCCTACCATGACAAACTAGATGTAAAAAGGCTGGATTTCTTTCTGCTTTTCTAAATCAGACCCAGGAGGCAGCAATTCTCATCACTTCCCAGCATGAGCCCAGGGTAATCCCAGCCAGCATCCAGCCTGGGGGGAGCAATGGTCTCTGCAGGCTGTGCCTTCCCACCCAGCATGGACTGGTGGGTGTGAGCACTTGGGTTAATGCAGATTTACAGGACACACTCACGTGGTTAATGACCTAATTAAGCCTCCACCTGCTCTTTGTTGTCACCATCAGTCTGTTTTATCATGTGGCAGGAGAGGTGCTGGTGCCAGGATGCCCCCAAACACGTGGCTTTGGCAGCCTGTGCAGCACAATGTGCTTCTTGGGTTTCATCCCTGCAGCAGATGGGGTGAGCTCATGGCCTTGTGTAGGAGTGAGGCACAGAGCTGCTGGAAATGCAGGAATGACAGATCCCCAATGTCCCCCTGCCCCCCCAGCATGTGCTTGTTTGCTTTTCAAAATGTGACCATGTAGGGCAAGAAGGAGAAAAAGCTGCATGTGCTGGAGGAATTGAGTGTAGCCAGAGGACTGACAGAAAAGGGCTATGGAGAGCCCATCACTGCCTTGAATGCTGATTTGGTGGCAGGAATTCACTTTTTTCCTACAAATTTGAGCTGGGGATGTGTGTGAAAGCCCTCCCATTCATCTTGTAGCCATACAGAATCTTTGTTGGGGTAGGGATGTGGGGCAGTGCTGGTTGCAGCTGAGGCTGTTCATGTTTCTGGCTCACTTTTAAATTGGGTCCATTTATGTAATTACATATTGAAGGCATTAAAACAACTTGGCTTCTGCTGAATGGGGCTGCCCTTGATGGTTTATTTTTTCACAAAGATTGCAATCATGGCAAGACATGAAGGCCAAGAAAAGCCAGTCTTTACCTGAGGCTGGCTGTGTGACACAAATTACTTTTTAACCCACTTGAGCAACCCTATGGCAAGAGCCACTGACTTTGGGACTTTGTTCACCTGAAGATTCCCTTCAGTGCAAGTTTGCTGGGACATTTATGTCAAGACAACTCCAGTGAGGGACTTGGCTGCAGCCCATGTGTGATGTTTCCTGTACATTGCAAGAAATCCCACTTTTCTCCCTTTGTTTCTGTCTCTCAGTGGCACAACTGTGGATGTTGGCTGTAAAAGCAGCAGAGAGAGGCCATGTGCCCCTGGGTGGACCTATTAAATTCTGTGTACTACATAAAAATGTGATCCTTCATGCCCCAGGCTCTTGGGTGGCTTCCCACCAAGGGTGACATGGTGGAGAAAGACGTATTCACAAATAAAAAAAAAATTAAATAGGTTCGATGATGTTCCTGACCATCTGTGTGTTTGTTGTCAGACTTCTAAAAAAATACTGGTAGAGATGAGATCTGTCAGTGCAGTACATCTGGAAATGTTTCTTTCTGGCTCAAGTTTGTCTGGGTTTTCTCCCCACTTTGTGCTGTCTCTGGGCTGTCCCTGTTTGTGCTATTCCAGCCCACTTGGTGCAGGAGGATCGAGCAGGTTTGTGCTGCTTCACTGCTCAGAGACATTGAAGAACTTGGAGGAGATGTCGAACAGCTTTTTCTTTTTTTTTTCTTTTCCCCCAGTAGATCTGTCTGGAGAATGAGAACAGTTGGTATTGATATGATCTGCTTCATATTTTGGGAAGTCTTGGCAGTAACTTCTACCAAATAATGATGCTTCTGGGGCCCTATTGTGCAAACATTTAAATATGTTCAACCGTGTTGCGCAGAAGCCCTGTCGAGAGACTAACACGCCATCCCAGAGGGACTCGAGGGCATGGCTGATGGCAAAAATGGGCCTTGATAGGGGATTGGGAATGTATGTCCCCATTTCTTAAAAGAAATCCTGGCTTTTTGGCTGCTGCCAGCTGCTGGTGGCTTGGCTGAAGGCTGCTGGTTGTTTATTGCAGGTGGATTGGATGGGAAGAACGCTGTTGCTGGAGGATGGGGTGATGTTGGTGTGGGCACTGCTGCTCATCTGTGCCACGGGTGCAGGGACTCCTTGTGTTCATTTATTATTTCAGTTTTTCTCCTAAGCTTTGTATCCTAAACCACAGCTTGTCCATGTCATTACTGAGGTGATCACTTCATGTGGGTTTGCCCCATCCCTCATCCTGGGCAAGGCATGTTGGGGAAAGGCAGTGATGCCCTGAACATGGCCAGAAAGTTGCACATGCTTTTCTGCTGCATTTTCTCTTTTTTTTTTTGTTTTATTTTTTTGAATCTATCCATTTTAGCCCTAGATCAGGACTGTATAAAAGTAGATTTCTAAAATTCCAAAGATGCAGTTAAATTCCCCAAGAAGTGCTGCTCAACTCCACTTGGGAGCTTATGCAGACCAGTTGACTTTAAGGATAAAAGCTCTGTATTTGAGCTCCTCGAGGGTTCTTTTAATGTCAGTTAAGCCAGACTTCAAGGAGCTCTGCTTCATTTTCAGAGTGACAAGGTTCCCAGTCTTTAAACCATTTCTTCACAGAGATGTGAGGTCAGAGTGCATCGGTGCCTGGCAGCATCCTGGGGCAGGGGGGCTGTGCTGGAGATGATCAGACACACGAGCTCTGCTCTGTGAGGAGCAGCAGCAGCACAGCCACCCCCCTGGTCTGCTTCCCTTTTTCTTGTGGTGGCACAAAGACACATTCAGGCCCTTTGATAAAATCCAGGCTTGGCTGCTTTTACAAACACAAACAAAACAAAACAGAAAAACAGTAGAGGAGAGGGGGCTGGGTTTTGTTAAAATGGGGACTTGGGATTTAGCAAGAAAAGAAAACCCAAATCTCCACTTCTTTCTGCACTAACAAGGGAGTCTGAAGTTGCACCCTTCTCCATCTCTCCCACCCTGTCAGGTTAGTGGACATTTCCAGACCCCTCCCTGGGAACATTTCTTCCTCTTCAGCCCCATGGTGGTGTTTATAAGAAAGAAGGAGTTTTATAGAAATACATCTCTCTCCCCCCCCCCCTCCCTCTCTCTCTCTCTCTATATATATATATCCCTTCTCATATAGAATCCCATAAATATTTATATTTAATGCTTGTTAAGTGGCAAAGCAAAATGCAATGAAAACCAGCAAGTGACAAACACATTCCTTCTCCTTGGTAACTAAATGCCCACCCTTACTGGGGTTTATTCTGGGCTTTGCTGGTTGCAGGTTTTAGCTCCTCTTTGCTGCAGACTGGCCCTGACTGCCAGCTCAGTGCTGAGAGCTCATCCCCAGGGGATTCCACTGGTGGGAATGGGTGAAATTAGGTGGCTTCATCCTGGTTTGGTTTAAAATGGTAGTTATGTGTTGCTTGAACCCAACCGTTTGTTGAACTGTTTTGCTTTTAAATTTATTTAATACCTCATTTTGGAAGATTTTCTTGCTGTAGTTGGGGGTTCCTTGCAGCTGTTCCACTGCTGTGTCTATATTCCATCACTACCCTGAATTCCAGCCCCTCCACAGAGTGAATTCACTGCTGGCAGGAATTCCCCTGTGCAGAGCCACCCTAGTGAACTGGTGATGTCAAACCTCACACTGATGCCCTGAGGAGATTGGCCTTTGCCACCAAATGTTGAAAATGTTTCCTTTTCCTGGGTATAAAACTGTGCAGTGAAGGCAGAGTGAACACACACATTGAAGTTGTGTCACTCAAGATGTGACAGCTCATCTGAGAGGCCCTGGCACAGGGTGCCCAGAGCAGCTGTGGCTGCCCCATCCCTGGGAGTGGCCAAGGCCAGGCTGGATGGGGCTTGGAGCAACCTAGGATAGTGGAAGGTGTCCCTGCCCACGAGTGAGGTTTGGAGTGAGATCAGTTTTAGGCTCCCTTCCAACCCAAACCATTCTGTGATTCTACAGAAACTCTTCTTTGCTGGGTTCCTCAGGGAGGTTGTTCATGGCACTGCAGCCTTGAGAGGCTGAAACCGTAACAATGAACCTGTAGAGTCAGATTCTACCCTCAGTCACATCCCCTGTGCCCCCCAGGAATGACCCCAAAACTGGCCTCTGCCTCACTGCTGAGGAGCCAGGAAGAATATCAAGAACATCTCTCCCTGTTCTGAATATCTCAGAGAGGGAAACAGAAAAGGCAGTAGGGCTGTTCCCCTCTTTTTGCCGAGGGGAGCATTGCTTGGTCAGGCTCTCTGTCTGGCAAGAATCAGAGCTGCCAGGTGCCCATGCAGGTGACTGGGCACAGCTGCTGCTCCTGCTGCACCACTCAGCACAGCTGTGTCTGTGGGGCTCCTCCCCTGCCACACAGCTGGCTCAGGGCTGGTCTGAGGCTCTTCACTGAGCCTTGTGAGGTGCCTTGGCAGCATGCACGGTGCTCCAGGCTGGGGATGTAGCTCTGTGCTCCCTGTGGCTGAGCTGAGTCTCGTGCCCTTCCCTCTTTCTCAATTCTCTGCAAGGTGCAGCAAAGAGACAGTTTGGAAGTATGTTTATTCTGCTGTGAGCTGGGATTGCTGGTCAGCCTGGCAATGACAGCTACGTGCAGGTGGCTTGAAAACATCAGAATCCCCTTGCCTCTTGAACTGCAGGGCAGGGAATAAGGGGTACTGGAGTGAAGAAGGCAAGCAGAGGTGTGTGTGTATTTATGCACACATGTGAGAGGGAGAGCTTGTGTCAGGTCTGCCTGGGAGTGGCTGCTGAAGCAGCCTGGGTGCTCTCTCAAGAAGTCCTTTATGATTTTGTTGCTGGAGATGTGGGGCTGTAGCAGAACTCTCTGTGCAGTCTGTGTTGCAGGAGGTGCAGGGGGGCACAAGTGTGTAATTTCGAAGTTGGTTTTAACTCATCTGCCCTGGAACTGGATGTCTGCTTGACCATGCTGTGACTGGTGAATGTGGGAAATGACTAAAAACTGTGCACCTGAAGGAGAAATCCTGTGCAGAAGGGTGAAGTGGCTCAGCTTCAAGATGTTAATTTACAGGATGTTTTGAGGGGTCCTCACCTTTCTGGCTATTATTTTTAGTGCTTTTCTTGCATAAAGCACTGCTTTTACACACAGACTGTGCAGCCATCCCAGTGCAGTGGAGGCGTGGTGGGGAGCAGGGGCTGAGCCTGGTTGCTGGCCCTGGTGGGACACCAGCACGGGGTTGTGCAAGATTGGCAGGTGACATGCTGGGATGTAATCCCAAAAAGGTGATTCCTTGAGATGAAAAGATTCATCAGGCAGCGGGGGCAGGGTTAGTAATGACACTAATTGGCTTCTGTCTGTAGGAGTCTTTCCAGCTCAGTTCAGTGACTGCACTATTGTCTTTAGTGCTTTCTTCCCTGTGGTGTTTGGTTTTTTTTATTTTTGTGGAATGCCTCTGTTGGAGGAGGGTAGAGGCAGACCTTTATGGATGAAGGAAACATTTTCTTGGGTAGGTGTTACAGAATGCAAAATGAGAGGAACCCCAAGATTCCTCCAAGCAAGCCCTGATTTCAAGAGGAATCTCACTCTGCTCTGGGCAGTGACTGCTGGTGGTTCTGCTGCTCAGCCACACTCAGAAACACGAGCTGGTGGCTCTTGGTGGAGCTGGGGGATGCTGAGGTCGCTGCTGATGGGCCCCAGCTTTTGTGGGGTTGGTGCCAAATTCTGCTTTTAGATCTCAGTGCTTGGTAGAATTTAGCAATAGCCTGGCTCAATGTGAAATGGGGCCCTGGGTTTGAGCCATTAATCTCTCCTGCTTGGGGCTCTGCCCTTGCCAAGGAGCCACCAACAGCCTGAGGAGAGGGGGCAGCTGAGTTACAACCTTCAGCTGGGTGGTGGAGAAGAATCCCTCTCATCAAGGCCACTGACTGAGGCTGTTTTCTCTCTTAGGACATCCCTGATAGCGCCTGGGATGCTGAGTAATAATGCCTGTTACAGGCAATTTGTCCTTATCTGATAGCCTGAAGTGGAAAAGCTGGAAGGAGGAAGATGAAGGGACAGAGGCTTTGCACAGGACCAGAGGGTTTGATTTCCCTCTCTCAAGTGCCAGCATTTTGATGGGGAGCCCGGAATGCTGTGGGCTGTGAAATGTTTTTGTTTCACTTCATCGGGTTTGTGCAACCAAGCCTTAATCGAGGCTGTCATTTCCAGAGAGGGGAAAGGGGAGGTCTGTGTTTGGAACACCTCTGTGGGACTGTAGTAGGGGAAGGGTCCTGCCTGGCAGTTTTAAGACCTAAACTTTACTTGATGTTCGAGGAACGTGTTGTTGTTGTTGTTTTTTGTTTGGTTTTGTTTTCCTTCTTAAAAAGGTTTTTTTAAGCAACACTGAATTGTTGTTTAGAGTCTAAGTGGTATAAAACAGACTGAGCCAAAGCTTTCCAGTGCCAAGCATCACACACAGCTCTGATCAACTGGGCAGCTGCAGCCACAACTTGGTCCCCTCAGCTCAGCCAGGTGAAAACACATCAGTGATTGACATGATCCCTGTCTGCATCTCTCTTAGGGACCTGCCTAGAATATCAACATCACTAATGTGTTATCATTTAAGTCTCTAATTTCTGCTCACATGCAACTCTTCAGCTCTCATCTGTGAATAATTCATCTGAAATTCAGAATAGCAAAGTGACTTTATTTGTTTGCAGATATTCTTGGAGGAGCCCTCCTTGGTTTACTTGTCTTCCTTACCAGTTTATGTATCTTGACATGTCATTTCCTTCGTGGTCTTCCCCTCCTCCCAAAATGATTTGCATATGAATAATTAAAAACAAAAGGAGGCAAATCCCCATCATAAATGTCTTTCACATTGGGTTAGACACGATTCTTGGGGAAAGATTACTGCTGTAGCCTGTAATTGAAACATCACATATGGCATACCTGTGCATGAAAGGGAACCTGCTCCTCTCAGCTCCTGCCTCGCTTCCATCTCATCCTCTCTTGCTCAGTGCTCTGCTGCCCTTCCTTGAATCCTTTCTCAAAAGAGCAGGAGGGAACCATAATGATCAATTAGACAAGAATACATATTTTTGCAGCAGGTTGCTTGAGGACATTAATTTAGTCATCAAGCCCATCCTCCTCCCACAGCCTTCAGGGCAGCCCCTACTTGCTGAGCCCTTACCCTACACTGCTGAGTGAATCCCTGGTGTCTCTGCTGTATGCAACAAGACAGCTGTAATGTTAAGGTAGCTCCTAAAGGGAATATAACTTTAAATCCTTGGGTTGCAGTCAGCCCCAGTTCTAGTTTTTGTTGGTCAGTATTATTTTAGTAAATGTTAACAGATTTCTTTTCTCTTTATTATGATTGAAAGGTTTTTATTAGGACATAGAGATTTTTATTAGGCTCATGTATGCATTGATTTGCCCAATGTTCCAAACAGACCATCCAGAAGATGATCATATTTCCTGCAGGTGGTTTAACTGTAGATTCTGTAGTGTTGTGGTACCACTCCTGAAATAGATTGACCTTTCAGTTTCAGTTCTACTCAATTCTGCCAAGATGATTTCCTCCTTACTCTGGTTCATATTATAGAATTGCAAAGCCATTAGTTCTAGTTCTTGGTAAGGATGCTGCTGTCCAAATCTGGCCTTCACTAAGGCTGAGTGAAACTCGTGATTATTTACTCAGCCTGAGGCAAAGTACTGGGAAAATGGGATACAGGATGGGATTGAACAAGTCCCATCAGTTAGAAATTAGTGTATTTTTAAAATGATTTCGATTTTACTTGAACTACAGCAATATGTGCTGGAGAGCTTGGGATGTGGTGCCCACAGAGACAAAGACAAGGCAGCCTGTGAATCCTCTTTGAGGAGCTGCAGTGGTGCTGGCTGTCACTGGTTGTCCTTTTGGGGGGCTGCAGTGCGTCTGCTGCGTCCCTGTCCAGTGTGGGGACAGCAAAGATTTGCTTTTCAGGAGGAAATAAATTAATTTCATTTGGTAGAAATTGAGGTGTGTGAAATAGATGTTTCTTTTGGGTTTTCCCCCCAGAGTTACTGGATAAAAATTTTACTTGAAAATGTAGAAGTTTTATTTCAAACATCGAAAGAAGGAAACTTTTCTCAAGCTTGAGTTCATCGCTCCCCTACTCTTGCTTCATACAAACACAGCCAAAATGAAGCAGTGGCCCTGCAGGAACCCAGCCTGCTCTGGGGTCTTCTGGCCTTGCAGGCCGCTGAGTCCCAGCACTGGAGCAGAGGTGCTGCTGCTGTGACCTAACAGTGCATCTCCTCTGGAGCTCATGGGAGAGCCTGTGGAAACCATGAGCCTGCTGGGATCTAAGGTGTCCCTGTGATTGATTGATTGATTTAAAAAAACCCAATTATATTATGCTCAAAACAACTCTCTCCTCCAGTCCCACCCTTGAGCATTCACTTTCTTTGGCTCTGAATGCGTTATCCCGATGCTGTCAGCATCCTGCTGCAAGTCTGCAGTGCAGAGCTGCAAAATGAGGGTGGGAAGCTGCTGCACTCAACAGCTGAACTTGTTTCTGTGGCAATAACTCTGATCTAAAATTTTTAATTTTAACAATTAATTTTTAATTATTTTTTGTTAATTTTTAATTGTTAATTCTAATTACTGAGAGTTCAAGAAACACAGTCCCTGTGACCCAAGTGTGAGTGACACAGATAACTTCTCCAGCTGATGTCAGACCCTCAGACACCAGACTTCCTGCAGGTATTCACCTCCTGAATCCAAATTTCTCACCCAGCAAAGCCAAAGGTGTGTGCTGGTAGCATTGTGTGTCATGCTGGGGGATGTTCAAGGTAGAGGAAGAAATCTGGGGTGGGAAAGGGGGAAAAGTGGCTAAAAGAGTTTAAAAACTGACTAGATCCTGGTAATAGTTGTAACAGTACATTAAATATCGGCTCATGCTGAACGAGGAGATAGTCTTGGCATAATTCAGCAAAAAAATGACTCTTAAAAATGTGTGTTTTTTCTCTAGATTTACTCTTAATATCCTAAATAATCTCCAGCTTTGACATTTTAATTGTACAGCACAGATGTGAAAACTTTCCACCAGGTCCTGGCAGAAATCCCAGCAAACTTCTTCAACCAGAAAAGTTAAAAAGGGGGAAAAAATTGTTTCTTGCACTTGTAAACCCTATTGTTTCAGGATTTATGAGGTAATATTGACCTCTCCAGGCTTTATAAAAATCAGGATAAAAATATTGCAAGTGATGGTGTGAAGGAGATGTGATGGAGGCACTTTGTGAGCATGGAGTAGTGTATTTGGTGCTGAGGAGCTAGGAAGCTTTTGACATTTGTTTGGTTTTTGTAAGATCAGAGGGAGGCAGAGATCCAGTCATTGGTGCTCAATACTGGCCTAGATGTTATGGATTTAGCACTGCTGCTTTGAATTTTATTCAGTGGTACTTTCTTGCAGGGGACAGACTTTGCCCATCTGTTTAGCAAGTAATCCTGGACCTGATTCCTTTTGTATCCACTCTGCTGCCAGGAAAGATAGGAAATATGCATAAAATCTACAGAATATGCATAAAATCAATTATGTAGGGTTTGGGGATTCTTTTGAGTCTGTCTGCTGTAATGAACAAGCTCCTTGAGAGGGGCCAGGACAGCCCCAGAGCTCTCCTTCTTGTGTCTGGAGCATGTCTGGGGAGGTGGAGGGAGCTCCTGCAGCTGCTTCTTCCCTTGAAGCAGTGTCCTGACCCTGTGTGTGCGTGGTGAGGCCTTCCCTTGCCAGACGCCTCTGCTTTGGGAGATGAAAATGGAGTTTTAATGCAATTTATGGGTCGGTTTTGCCAGTTTCTGTGCTGGATGCTTTTGGCATTGAAGGTTTTGAGGCAGTGGCTGCTGTGCCTGGTGGGATGGAGGGGCAGAGGTTCCCATCTGGGGGACCAAGCAGTGGCTGATCTGTGACACCTCTGGGGTCACTGGGCAGGGCTGTGGTGCTGGAGGAGGTGGCTCTGCCAGCCCAGCATCCGTAACCTGCATCTCCCAGCCTTCCTCTGCTCCTGGGGGGTCAGCACAGCCCTGTCCCTTGGCAGCTCCTGCAGCCACCCCTGGGTGCTGGGTAAGAGCAGCCCCTGCTCCAGAGCCTGCCTCCATCCCCAAAATGCTCATTAATGCCAGCCCAGCTGTGATCACAGGAGTGGGGATGGCCTTCCCTGTCTCTTGAGGGGGACCTTGTGCTGGGCTGAGCCAAGCAAGGCTTGGCCTGGAGTGTGAGGCCTTTTAAGTGCTGGGTCAAATCAGTTCAGCAGCTCCTGGGGGAATCAAAGGCGTCCACAGGCTGAGCCTTTGTTGCCCAAGTGTCTCCCCTGTCCCAGTGGAAACCATTACAGAGAGACAGAGAACATGGAACCCTTGCAGCTGGGCTCAAAGAGGATCCAGGCCTCACCCAGACATCTTCCCCTTATCACACAGAGCTTGAACTGATGAATTAATTGAGTCTGCAGAAGAGGGATGGGTGAGCACAGAGGGGCTGTAAATTAAATTCCCATGTGGGATGTGAGTGCTGGAATGAGCTGGCAGGGAGGATTGGCGCACACATGGCCACTGCTGTAGGTGAGGGGGTCTGGAGCTTGTGAGGGCTCATTTACTGAAGCAAAGAAACATTGCTGGGAGTTCAGTGCTGCTGCAGCAGGGACAGAGGACAGGGATAAGCCTGAGTTGTCAGATCTCCACGGCCAGCCCAGTTGTGATGGCTCTCCACTGTCATTCTGGCACACTGGAGCTGATCATATCCCTTGGGCCAGCAGCACTATTTATGGAGGCAGAAGCACCAGCAGTGCCCTTTGGCTTGTCTGTCTCTGCTCTATACCATGTGGTTTGCCTTTGATGCCAGTAAAGTATTTTTCTAAAATTTGGTGGGTTTTTTGTGGCTGCTGGGCTCTTCCACAAAGGTCCAACATCTGAAATTACAGCAAGGCGTCTCTGGAGCCTTGCTGATGTCTCAGAATTTCATTAGCTTGGAATTGCTGTTAGTGCACTAATTGTATTTCCCCCCAGCCTTTATTTTATTTTCTTTTTGCCTGCAGGAAAACGTATGGTTTTTACAAAAACTGCTTGTTATTTAGCTCTGGCTTCACAGAATGCCTGTGAAGATTGGTCTCCATGAGAATCAATTGCAGATAATTTTCATTGCAAACAAGACCCTGCAGTACATACATGTGCAGCTGTGTTGGCTTCTCCTTGGAGCATATGTAATGCTTTCTAGATGGAAAGGAAAGTCTGAGATGAAATAGATCATGACATGACATTTTGAAAGCTTATGAAACAATAAAACACAATAATCATGGTTAAAATTTGATAAATGTGTGGTGGTGTTTTTCTAGCACAGAATACAGTTCTGCAATAAACTCTAATTAATACAGTCTGTGGTAAACAGATTAATTCCTGTTAAAATCAAACTTTCCATGCCCTGAACTGAGACAAGTATGCATTTTAGCAGCCAGTGTCTAAACCGGAGAGTAAAAATATTTCTGTTCATTTTTTTTTTTAATTGTTGTTATATTCATTGTATGCTTTGAGAAAGGCCAAAAAAAAAAAAAAAGCTCTGAAACTGCCCTGGGTGACATCAGGCCCTGGCTGTGTGTGCACAAACCCATCTCCTTGCTGTGAAACACTTACAGCTTCATGTCTGCCTGTGCTGGACTGTGTGGGTTTATCTTCTCAGGGAAGGGGGGATTTCTTTACCAGTTTGGATACATTTTCCCCAGACGGCACAATTTCCCTTTTTCCCTGGGCTGAAGTGAGCAGCTGTGGGAAGGGGAACAAATGTCCCCAGAAAGCAGCACCTTGGGTAGGGAGGTGCTGGGACACTTTGAGATGAGTTTAATGTTGATTTCAGCTGCAAATGCTTGCTTTAGTTAGAATTAATTAACTTGGTGGGTCATCCTCTGGTAAATCAGGATTTGGGACTCTGGGATGCTCTGAGTGTCAGTGTGTGGTGGTTTCTGCATGAGGGAAACTGTGTTTTGGGAGCAGGAGAACATTTGCCTTCCCAGGTCTGAATTTCCAAGGCTACTTCTGAATCAATATAATGATTCCTGGATGGCTAAATATAAAATTGTTGTTGTATCAAGCTTTTAATTTCTTGAAAAGTGGAAGATGGCACAAGTTTTTCCATTTTAATAAAACAAACTTCATCCTTACTGCAGAGGACCTGCACTGAAAATGCACCTTTTCACCTCTATCCCACTGTGGTTTTCCTAATGTGTTTCTGAAATAGACCTGACTGCCAAGGAAAACATCAACTATTACACTTGCTGGGAGGAGAGGATTAAATTCTGCTTCCTGATGGCTGGATTTCACACAGGTAGTTTAGGCCTAATAAAATTCCATTCTGGTTTTTACAGAAAGGAGATTTTTGTATTGGCACTGAGCTGAGGCTTGGGGAGTGTGTACTTTGGCTCTGATGATGTGGGTTCTGTTTCACTGGAGCAGGGATGCCCAACCTCCTACACCACCAGCACAAGAAACCTCTCAAAGCCTCTTGTGCAGCTCCTGCTCTGGTCTCCAGAGAGGATGTTCCGCTGAGAAATTCATCAGCAGTGTTGGTATTTATAAAAAAAATTAAAATCACTGAAGTGAATGAAAACTTGACAGAATTAGGGTGTATTTATCTAAGTTTTATGCTCCCACAGTTTTATTTTGATTATTAAAAGCAGCAATAGCAAAGTGTGGTGCATCTTCCATGTGGCAGCAGTGCCTGGAGTGTAACTCTTGGAAAAAGCCAGACCAGAGAGTAGAGCTGGGCACGATGGGGTCTTTCCCCACTTCAGCAAGTTCAGTGGAGTTGAATAAATCCCCAAATCCCTGGCTGGGGGGCTGTGGCACAGCAGCAGTGGCTGCTCACCCACAGCCAGGAGCCCCCACAGCCCCAGGGGCAGCCTGCCATGGAGAGCCAAAGGCAGGTTCCTGCTGGGAGCAGGGATTGGAAATAACGATTTAAATGAATGTTCCTGTGAAGTTCAGCTTACTGAGCTGGCTCTGGGCTCTCTCTGCTCCACAGGCTTAATTATTAAGTTGTCCCAAGAGCATGGGATTTGCTGCAGTGGAATTCCGGGTAGCTGTGGGGTTAAAGAGGAGGGTGTGAATCTTTCCATGCAAAAACATCTTTGCTTGTTAATGTAGGATATGTGACTCAAAACCTGATAACGTGCTGCTGGAGGTTTTCTAAGTGAATATATCAGTGACTTGTTTACTGAACTAATTGAGTTTATCATGCCAACAGTGTTTATGGCTGTCCCTGGGATCTTTCTGGCAGACATATTAATGTGTTTTCACATACCTAAAATTTGTAAAACCAATTGTTTATTGTGCTCTTGAGCATAAACAGTTGTGCCAGACTGAGTTTTCACACTGATGTTTGTAGACACCATGAGCATTTCTGCTGTAAATACCTTCTCTGTTACAGTGCTTCTTAGGTTGGACTGATTTCTCTGCCTTTAAAATGCAGTTACTTCTTCTCATGACCCTTTGCCTAGAATTGCCTTTGAATGGGGTGTGTATGATGTGTAATAATGCACATGTGTGAGCGTATATGTGTGTGTAGTCATATTAAAAAACGAAGAAATATGTGCTTTTCCCTCTCAAGAGGGTGCTGCTTGAACTGGGCTATTTCAAAAATAGGAGAGAACCCACACCTGGGAAGGTGCATGAGAAGTGTTTCAATAGTGAAATAAACTCAGCAAGAAGGTCCTACTTCTATACTGCCCTCTTTTCTCTTTTATGTAGTACCCTGGAAATGCAATGGGTAGGCATCCAGGTGTGCTGTGTCTTACTGTGAAATAGTCCCAAATATTTCAGACTGGACTGTTTTAGGAGCTGGTATATATTGGTATTTGTAACTGGGGAAAAGAGACCAAATGGTCTTAAATATCTGCATGATCAAGTCCCAAGCCCTGTGTGAGCTGTGTGCATGCTGGGCTTTGGGAGGGCACTGTGAGGCCTGTGGGCAGGAGTTTGCTGAGTTAGGATCTCTGGGCATGTGGCAATGTCCTGAAGCACCGAGGCTGAAGGAAAAAGCAGTCACCTGGCCTGTTATGGGGACTGCAGTACTGAGCCAAGATGTGTAAGCCTCAGACTGTTTATGAGCAGTTATCCCCAGGAAGCAACAGGTAGTGGGAAATCCAGTGACTGAATAATTCCTCTACTTAGGATGGTTTCCAGTTTTCTCTTTCCTCTGAGCACCAGAAGGCCTTCAACTAATTCTGACCTGAGTTAAATGAGTGCTTTAATTAATGTGTGTGTCTGTTGCTTAGCCATGAGGAAAATCAGGTTGAAAAAGGTTTGGGGTTGTTTGGAAAGCTCTAAATGGCCTGAATAGTTTCAGCCTGAAAACAACCCTGTTCACATCATTGCAGCTATTTCCCCAGCCCTCTGCTCCTTTTCCTTAGGAAGTGCAGAACTAGAGAGGAACTTTGGAAATTAAATGGGTGACCATGCAGGCTTTTACCTATTGGGACAAAAGAGAGCCCTGAATTTCTAGATGGAAGGGATGACGGTGTAGGGTTTTACCCCAGGGTCAGACGAGCATCTCTGTGTCCCAGCAGCACAGGTGTGAGCAGTGACAGAACTCGGTGCTGCTGGGGACTCCAGGCTGGGGCTGGAAACCGGCTCAGCACAGCACAGCTCCTGCCAGGAGTTAACACCTCGCTCCCGGAGCCCCTTTAGGAGCTCTCACACCTTCAGCTGCAAAGCAGGTGGAGATGTTTTAAATGCACGAAAGCGCCTTTGATCACCGGGAGGGTTTCCCTGGTGAATGTTCCTCCCGTCCCCCAGGGGTCGGTTGCTGCAGATTTGGAAAGCAAGAGACTTATCTGGACTTCAAAACCCCCCTTCTCCTCCTCCCTGGGTGGATTGGAAAAGGAGCTGGGGAAGTCTCAGCATCACATGTATGCCCTGATCTTATCCACCTGAACTGAAATTTTCCAAGTGTGAAGCAATGGCGCTGCTTGAAGGACTTTGCCCTGATTGTATTGATGGCACCAGCATAAGTCTCCAACCAGAGTCCTTTCTCTCCCTATATTTCTGTAATTAAACGATGAATAACACAATTACTTTATGCATGAAAAGGGGACTACTCCTTTTGAATAATTTTTACTGAAGAGCAGATTGTTTAAGTAACTGTTTATGGTGATTAGTTGTGAGTTTTCAGACTGAATCAATAGCAGATGTTACTTTAGAATGACCTTTATGAAATGTGGATGTGTTTTCATGCTAAGTTGACTCTTCAAGGTACCCTTGAAGTAAATCAGATGTCTTAAAAACCCCTAACCTGTGCTGTGCCAGAATGCCATGTACTTAGGAAATAAATGACAGACAGCTCTGCCGGCCAGAGCACCTTGGAATCTGCATAAGTGATTTTATGCTCTTGCAGCCAACAAACATCAGGATGTGGTTTTCTTACAGGTTTCCATGCTAATTGAGTTATGCATGGAAAAACCAACATGATAAAAAAATCAGCTTTTTTTTGTTTGTTTTTAAACCTCTGGCCAGGTTTGGTTTTTGGTATTATTTTTTCATGCAGTTATCTCTGTTGTTCCTTCTAGAAACTGCTAATTTAGAAAATAGGAAGATTTTATTTCTAATATGTGTAGCTGGCTGCTCATTAAAAGGTTTATAGCTTTTTTAGCAGTGCAATTAGCAGGCATTCATGTGAATGGAAAGATCAGATCTTTATATAGATTAACATTTAAAAATCTGTTCTCAGTCAAAAGTATTTGACTTTGATTTGTGTGGTTATTCTTCAAGGTTTTTTTGATGACCTTGACAAGTGATGCTGATTTCGCTGCTCTGAAAGCCCGTGTCATCATCATCCACACCAGAAATAATGTGATGCTTGACTTGGGTTAGCCTGCCTTGCAAAAACATGTTTGAACATGGATAATCAGTGAATACGCATCTTGAATTTCTCCCACTTGGGATGGGAATACCTTGAGTGTTGGGGATTGGGGTAAGACAAAGCACTTCGGGAATCTTTATTTTACTTGCAAGCAGCAGATACCACACTGAAATCTTCATTTAGGGGTGAGACCTCTCGGTATGGTGCACTCAATCAGCAGCTACCTGAGTTTCTGGCAGGCTGCAGTGACTTTTATCTGTGTGTCCCACCTCCACCCCCCACCAGAGTTCTGTCTCAAACCAGAGAAGAAATCACATTTTCAAATCAATAGTGATTTTTCTGTGTCAGTTGTTGGGCTTTGTTTTGACTAGATTGGAAGATTTACTTCCAGTTTCAGATAACCATTAATATCTTCTTTTGAGCAATATAAAAATTTTGGTTGTATCTTTGTTTCTGGCTTTTTTTCCTCCTGTCTCTAATGTTGTTGAACAAAAAACATATAATAATCTTTAGCAGGGGAAGATGTTTCCTGACCAGTACCTTTTTCTTGGTAGGAAAATATCCAGATCAACTGTAAAACATGGACGAAATCACAGGTCCATTTCCTCTGGAATGACCCTCTTTTATGATGAGCACAGAACATATTTGCAGTATGGCACTGGCTCCCATTTGCAGAGCACATCCATGCCTCTGCCTGGTTCACTTCCAGTGAGAAATTTTCCAGACACATTTTTTCCTTGGCTGTGTGATACACTAACATGGCAGTGCTCAGCAAAACCTGCCCATGGTATTTGAGGTTAGAGATCTTGGGGGATATCCCAAGATCACTCATGAGGCACTTAAATCTCAGCTGTGGAGGTGTAGTGGGAAGGAATAAGGGAGAATACAAATAAGTCCCATAGAATTATTTCTCTGCAGACTTCATGGCCTTGGTTTGATGGGCTGGGCTGCTGTGTCTGAATGCAGAAATGCAGAAGCACTCAGAGCTCACCGAGGTGCTTCTGAACCTGAAGAAAAAGACAGTAGAGTAATTTTAACTGTTGCTGAAGCTTTCTGTGAGATCAGTAATTGAAATGAATCATCTTGGAGCTCTGGCATTTTTCCATAGAGTGTGGGTGTGTTTTGGGAGAGGCAAGGTATGCATTGTTATTTCTTTGCTAGCAGTTCTTGCACATCTAATGATATGTATAATGTACCCAGAAACCTCATTTAAGGGTCATTATTATCCACAGCCTGGAAATGAAGTGCCCTCAGGGCTTGTAACTCACCTGGCTGTTACTGAGGCAGGTTAGAAAAAAAAAAGTGTGAGTAATAGTTCCTGACGTTTTTGTTTGTGTGACATAGCAGTACAGAAAGCACTTGACAAATTCATTTCTGCCATAAAGGGTGGAAGAGGATAATGAGATCTGTCAGAGACATGTGTGGGTGTTTCACTCCTGTCTGTCCTGAGCATGCACATTTTAGTTCAGTCTCATTGTGTGGAAGAACAAGATGTTTAACTGTACTTGTTCTCTGACAGTCTGGCCCATCCTCTGGGCCTGGGTGGAGGGCAGGGAAGGAAATCCATCTGGGTCTCATTTGGAAGGTGTGTGCTGCAGTGCTGGGCTGCCTCCCCCAGCACAGCCTGCTGGGCACCTCCTGCTGCCCTGGCCTTCTCCTGGCTGCCTTCTCCTTTGTGTCTCACTCTGTACATCAAATGTGTAATGTTAAAATCCATTTCCAAAAGCTCAGTTTTAGCCCAATGTCTAGAAAGAAATAATGATGCTACAAGTGGGACTAAGTGAAAAATGGGTTTTTAAAGCACAGTGAATTCTGGTGTTGTTTCAGTCTCAGTCCCTTCTCTGCTCTAGTTGTGAGAAGTTGTGAACCATGGAGGAAATTGTGCTGTTGCGATTGCAAGACATAGAAATCAATGAGATGCACAAAATGCATGCTTTTGGCTCTGTCTCTTACACTCTTATATCCTATTTTATATGTATTTTGGAAAAAATATTTTTTGCCTCACGTTTTTCTTTGAGGAAACATAGCAATATGAATTTCACATGTACTTGGGGTGTCTTGCTGAACCTTGCCCTGTGATGTAAGACCTACTTCACATAATTTAAAGTGAAAGCAGGTGTATTTGAGTAATTTGAATTTTTTAAAGAAATATTTTTTAAGAGTAGGTGAACAAAGTTAAGTTCATGGAACTGGAAGATGGATTTTTAAAAATTTCATCTTTATTTTTTTTGGGGTCATGTACGGGTAGCAGGGTTTTCCCACCCTGCAGGAAGGACCTAACTTGGCTTCTCAGTCTTGGGGTGATCCTGGGGGATTGGGACCTGGACCACTTTTTTCTTGATATCTGTAACTCTGAAATTGAGCCAAAACCCCCAGATAAGCTTCAAGTATCTCCTCTTCACACACTTCTAAAGCCTTGCTGATATGAACAACTCAGTAGGTTTTTCATAATCAAGACATACTGGGGTAGAAATAATCCCATTCTGGCTTGACAAAGTCAATATTTAGAATAAGTTCTCCCAAATGAGCCACACGAGGCCATCCTGGATGAGATTGCAGCAGTGTGAGCTGCTGTGGTAACAGCTGCACCATCCAGATTGTCACACTTGGGCAGAGCGATGAGCATCCCCAAAGTGCTGTAAAATGTTCTTTTATTGGTTTGGTTAAAGGCCTGGTAGTTGTAATTAGAGTGACAAAAAGCACTTCAAAAGTGAACAATCACTTTATGGCAATAAAATCTTGGAGCAGGCCCTCCTCTCCTCAAGGGCACAGGCTGCACGCTGGCTGCAGAGCAGGCACCTTGGAAGAGCCTGAAATTAGTCTGGTGAGAAAACTGCAGAATGGTTTGTCAGCCCAGGAAAAATCTTGGTTTACTCTTTGCCCTGCTGTCGTTTCTTCCTAAAAGAACGTTGGATTGTAGCAGCACCGGTGGGAAGGGGCTGGTGAAGGGCTCTTGTCCAGGCTCCTGTGCAGAAGGGTTTGATCAACATCCCCCTTGATTTGGGGGCCCAGAGCTGGGTCCAGCCCCATCTGCATCTGTGCTGGCCTGGGCAGAGGGGGGATAGTGCTGCTTTCAATCCACCACCCTCTCAGTGCTATTGAGCAATGCAAACCAATAAATCCACATGGATGTGGCTCCTCCAGCCAGCCCCACCCTGTGCCTCCCTGGGTCGGGATGTTGGTTTGTCAGGCTAAGCCTGGCTGTCCAAGGATGTGACATTTAGCAGTCTGCCTTTTAAAATCCATCATTTGTGTTTGGACATCCTCAAATGCCTGTGGAAGAACACGAGGTCAGCCATTAGGTTCACAGTTGTGCTTGCACATGTCCAGCTGTTCAGCCCCCCATGCTGGAGGGGCTTTTTTCCCCCCTTTTTTTGCATATCAGAAACTGTTGCAGGTCTGTGGACCCCCATCAGAGCTACTGGGTTTTATATTGTGATAAGCCACATCAGTTTAATTCTCTGGTGAAAAGCATTGTTTAAGTGTGTTTAGGCTGAAGGAGCATTTATAATTGTTTCATGTGGTCTGATTATGAATTTCATGTGTTGAAAACATAGACTACTTTTTTTTTTCTTTTAAACACACAACACATGGTGTGGAAGGTAGAAAGCTTTTGTCTTCTATGGTCCCACCCCAGTACATAGGGGAAAAACTTAGTCTGCTGCTTGTGATGACTCTGGAGGTTCACTTTAGGTAGCTGTTCAGAGGTTTCCCTCTTGCTGGCATGTTTTTCAAAGATCCTTCAGGGTAAAACTGGATGCTGCTTCCTGAAACTGCATGCTTGAACCATTAAAACAAATGGGAAAAGGAGTACCTGCCATTCTACTGAATTTAGGGTTTGAAGTGGATACTTGCTGTATAGAAGTCTCTGCTTCTGTCCAACACCGTGTTCTGTGTCTCTGCCTGTTTTCCCCACAGCCCCATCTTGGTTTCTGGTCTGTTTGCAGAGAGGAGGTTAGTGCCTTGTGTCACTGGGGTAGGGCAGTGTGTAATGGTCACCACTTGCTACAAATTGTGAATTTTATTACTCAGAAGTGTGTGTTTTTATAGGAGATTAGGATGAGGGAATAAGCAGGGAGGGAGGAATGTCTCCAGGTGTTCAGCTTGTGGAAAAAAGGCAACTGATCCAGGTGGGCTGGAGCACCTTGGCTGAGGTGGGACAGGACATTGATCCTGGAGGCTGCTGGGGTTTGGTCTAATGCAACATGGCTGAGATTTACAGAAGTATAAACCTAGCATGACTCCTTCAACACCTGTGAGTTTTTTGCAGATTGGGCTGCACCTTAAATCCTGTGCTCATTTTTGGGCCCCTCGCTGCAAAAAACACATCGAGGTCCTGGAGGAAGATGGGAGGAAATGGCCTCAAGTTGTTCCAGGGGAGGTTCAGGATGGATACTAGGAAACATTTCTTCACAGAATGGGCTGTCATGCCCAGAGGGGTGTTCAAAAGACATAGATGTAGCACATGGGGCATGGTTTAGTGGTGAATGTGGCAGCACTGGGTTAATGGCTGCGCTCTGTGATCTTAGAGGACTTTGCCAACCTCAATAATAATGATTCTGAGCAAGCTGGATCTGCTCTGCTGAATCTATAACCTGAAGACTAGGAGAATAGTCCTGGGAAGCTTTGGCACTGCGAAGCTATTTACATGTTTTGGTATGCATTTACGATATTTTAATCACTTAAAAATAGTCTTCTTTATAAGCTTTTTTTTTAATAGAGAGGTAAGATTTTTGCAAAAAACCTGCTCATCAGCAAAGTCCATGGAAGAATTGGTAGGTAATTCAAAACCCTGGCCTTGCTTTTGGTTGTTGAAGCTATTCTAATTGTATAAAAACATTTTGATTAACACAATCTCTGATTTTCAGATGGTTTTGGAAAGGAGCAAGCTTCTGTGGGAAGTGAGCTCTTCTGTGCTGCCTGAGCAGACCAAAGAACAGGGAAAATGGGGATTCTCTGGAAAAATACTCTTATGATTCACTCAGACTTTGTAAACTAATATGGGAAGGGCTTAGTCTTCCAAAAATCCAGAATGGTAACACCTGGTTTTAGTTTTTAAAGGAGCTCATTGCCTGTGCTGCTCTATCAGCAGAGCATTACATTTTCCATTACTTTAGGCAAGAGTTTGAACATGTTTTTTTAGCAGATGTACTACTGTGAGTCTTTTCCAGTTTCTAAAAATACAAACATTCTGTTTTCTAGTAGGAGAGGACCAATTACACTCTACTATTTTGCCTTGTAGCTCAATAGTGTGTATACATTCTTTTTCCAAGGAAAGCTCAGAGCCAAAATATCAAGGAAAGAAGCACAAGCACAAATTATCACGAGTACAAATTGCTGCTGCTCTGTTGAATATTCCCACTCTGCACACATGGAGAGACTATGCCCACTTTTGTAATTACGATCTGATTCTTGGAATCTGCCTTAATCTATATATTACACTTAATTATATATATTTTTTAAACTTATAAACATCTGAAATAACTCACCATTAGACTTTGAATACAATTTGAGGGGACTCACCAAATCCAGAGACTGAATGCTGACAGCAGGAATCAATTATGAAACCTAATATGAGATTAAAAGGTTCCTGAGTATATCTGTAATTGAATTGTACAAAATGCCTGATTTGTGCACTGGACACAGCGCACAAGAGACCACAAGCCTAAATGAAGCAAATTATAATTCAATTATATAAATGCTTCCTGAGCAGTTCAAACCCCATCTTTAAGACCACTTAACATGGAGAAAATGCTTTTGCTTTTTTCTGTTAGGATACAAAAAAATAAGCCCTTATCTGAAGGGTGTCCTCTGTACCACGTCTGGCAGCAAGCTTGAGTGTATAACCACACTGGCTACAGTGATGATGTTAGTCTGTAAAAGAGAAAGAAAATAGATGTTTTGTAGAGAAATTGGAGAAAATTATGATAATTTGTAGTGGTGAAAAACAGTCCACTGGAGCTATCTTGCAAGCTCGGCTCAAATTTTCCCGTTTTCATGAGGCATTTATGAGTTCAGTCCCCTTGCAGAGCCTGTCACCAAGTAAGTCCAGCCTGACTTAAATTTAATTCAATCCAACTTGTGCTTATCTTGGGATATGTGTTTGTTTCCTTCCTTACAATCAATGCATGCCTGGCAGTTTGAGGGCTGTAATGTTTAATTAACCCTCTCAGTTGCTTTGTTTAATTTCAGGAGAAATTTAGACCTCACTGGAAGTCTATGTATACACCTTACAGTAGCAAAGCAAAAACCTCCTGATTTTTAACAGCAATAAGAACCCGAAATGTCAGAAATCTGTAAAATATGAAAGTTTCAAGTCACTTCTGCTTTTTTTTTTCTTATTTTTCCAGAGGGTGATATTGGAGTCAAATATTACCACCCCAGCTAACAAGCAAGGGTATGGCTGTATCCAAAATTTGCAGAGAAATGATGGATAAGGTGTGAAATAAGTTGGGTTGGTGATTGCAGTAGTCCAGAAAGCTTAGCTGGGATTAGTACACTTGGCAAGTAACAGGAGAAATAGGAGCTTGTTTGCTTGACTTAAGTCTGACATTCATTCTCATTGTTTTCT
>VYZP01003151.1:266-13426 GCA_013400635.1 Hypocryptadius cinnamomeus
CCTGCCTATAGCAGTACTCAGGTGCTCATTTTTAAAGTTGGAGAATGACAATTGAAATTGCTACCTTTTCTTTCAGCTTTAAAATCTAGAAATGCTCACGACTATTAAATTATCAGGAGCACTTTAAATTTCACCTATGAACCTTGTTTCTCAGTAACTTCCTGCATCAATGACTCTTATGCTGTGGCTGGGTAAATAAATATTGCTTTATCCATTCCCTTGTTAGCTGCACTGTGAATTTGAGTAGGTCCTTGTTCTTGCATAATGGGGTCACAGCTGAAGAGGAGACCGGTTTTTACTGTTGTCTTTGTAATTTGAGTCCCATGTTTGGGTCCTTCTCCTTGAATATCTCTATTTTGGTGTTAGGTTTCCTATAGACAGTCTATGTCTGCTGTCCTTTGCTGGATGTTCCTGCCTAATCCTGAAATAATTTCTCTGCCTTGAGGTTTATTAAACTGATTCCCCACTTCTACCCTCTGATTTGGCATCAGCCTGGATTGCCTTTGTTACACTCAACAAGAAAATTTCACTCCTGAGCATTTCTGTGTAAAAGTGTTTGCACATTCATTCCAACAATGGATCATTAAACCAAAAATATTTCTATTTTTACTGTAAATCCTGACCATAAACAAAGCCATGCATGGAATCAATGAAGTGTCATGTATATCACAGCCTGTTCTATACCCACAACATCAGCTTTATAGGCTGTAGTATTTTAATCAGAGTTTGGTAAAGGATAGTTCACAGTTTAGATAAGAAGGTGTGTCAGATTATCAAGAGAATGAAACTCATGTGTATGCACAGCTTTTAAGGAAATAAGGTTTAAATATTAAAGAAATTATTACCATTCTGGGTTGTGATTGGCTCTCTGTTCTTGGGGACGGGACTTTTTCTGAACTGAAGAAAGAATTAAATTTCTCTCAGTTACAAACAACAAATCAGGTACAGGTGACACATAATTCTTTCCTCTACTGTCAGTTCATCATTATACCTCCAGAACAAACCCCTCCTTGTAGGGCTTAAATACTTGTATACCTCTTTGGTGAACGTGTTATCCTCCTGAGTGGCATGAAGGAGGAAGGGAATTTCTTTACCTTCCCAGAGAGACAAAACTGGGAGGTGTTAATGAAACAATATAGTTCAGCAGAGGGCAGAGGGGATGTGAGGAGGGGGAGTATGAGAGGTCAGTGTTCCTCATGGAGCTGGAAAAGGAAACATTCCGAGGTGTAACAGAGAGGCAACCTACTGCTTTGATGGATGCTTGGAGTATTACCTTGGAGATGGATGCTGCTGGTTAAGATTTGTCCTGTGACTTTGTAGCTAATATATGGTCTCACGCTCAAGCACTTGCTCCAAGCATTTTGCAGTGCCAGAGTTCCAAGTGATCACAGATCACAGAATATTTTGAGTTGGAAGGGACCCACGAGGATCACTGAGTCTTACTCTTAAGTGAATGGCCCATGCAGAGATTGAAACCACAACCTTGGCATTAGTAGCACCATGCTGCTGTAACCAGCTGAGGTTTGATCTACTTCACTTTTCATGCCTGTTTCTAAGAATGTCACAGCTTTTCCCTTTTGATATTCCCACTGGAGTTTGGTAGCAATTCCTGTTACAGTGCAAAATTTTTGTGGGTTGTGTTTTTGACTTTAGGTAAGGCTAATTTTTTAACATAAACACAAGATTCCTACACAAAAGTCCTGTGATGGAATGCTGGACCGATCAGCACATGGTTTTCCAAGTCTGAGAGAAAGCACTGATGACCCCTTCCTATTAAAGGTCATTATTAGGCAGCACTGGCTGAAGAAGAATATAGGTAATGTTTGATAATGTGTGAAATAAAGAAGTATTATTTAAATAGAAAGTACCCAGGCAAACTAGAGCAGAGCACTCAACTACATGGTATTGATGTAATCAGCCATCTTTGCAGGATTTCAGGGAAGATTAGATATTTTGTAGTTGATGAGAAAATCTGTAATTTCTGTATCAGAGTGTAAACTTATATATGTATTATAAAATTATTATACACATAGCTTCTGTGATTTTGTTATTTGTTTTATAATTTGGTATAATTCCTGTGCTTCAAGACATCTGGGATTGGGAAGAACTTTCTGTAATGAACAGAAGCACTGTAATGACCACTTAGACTGCTGTTGAGTGTCCTTGCAGCTTCTTTTGGAGCAGTGAGTACAGTTGATGATGACAGGATGCTATGTCTGGAGTCTTGCTCAGTCTGCTAGGTTTTGAATTATCATATGGTCTATTTTAATCTGGTCTATTCTTAAAGCTCTTGTTGATAAAAACTGGTTTCCATTGAAGTGATGATTTTTTTCCCATGCTTATTATAGTCTATGAAAGAGTAAAGGCAGAGAAGCTTATTCTAGGTCTGATGAATACAGTAGTGTTGTGGACCACAAATAGTGGCTTTGAGGCTTTCTTTTGACTGCTTTGAGTTGGGGAAAGAAGTATCTCTGTTGATGATTTACTTATATGTAGAGGGAAGAGTAAAGAGGAAAAGGCACATGACAGAAGTGATGTAACTACATTAAGAGGTATATTGAGTGTGAGGTCTTGAGGGGAATGAGGAACATGTTAAATAATTGCTTGCACCAAAATATAGATGAAGCCAAGCAAGAAGGGAAGAATGCAATTCTGAACAAGCAAATATGACAGAAAGGATTAAAGATGAATTGAAGGACAAAATGCAGGCTCAGAAGAAGAAAAGATCACATGGAAGGGAAATAAACCTAACCTTGGCATGAGTAAAATATTAACCAGACAGTCAGGAAAGAAAAGTGGTTGTTGGGGGAAGGGGAAAGGGTGAAGGATTCATCTCACCCGGCCAGATATCTACGATGCAGTCATTTAAATGAGAGCTGCCTGTCTAGGGTTGTATGTAGCCAGTAGAGAGAAATAGGCTCTTTTAGGGTGAAATTTAGGCAGCATAGCTCAGGTGGCTGCTGCAGGAGGAGGGTGCATTTTGCCCTGGAAGTACTTTTCTCATCATAGACTGATAATTGGATGTGAACCTGCAGTGACAGAGTTTGTAGTGCAAGATGTCTGCATGTGAAGCCAGATAAGTATTCTTCCCAACAGGGGTGAAAAAACAAGTGTTGTGGAACAAGCTCGGTTTGTATGACTTTGCAGAAAACAGCATAAAGAGTTCTGAAGCAGCCCTCTAGGTCAGGACAAAGGAATTCATACTGTATTGTATGACATAAAAGCACATCTGATCCAGCATCCTTCTGGCCCAGTATTCTGTGTGCTAAGTGCTTGTGGAAGGAGTGTAGGAAACATGCTATTCAAGCTCTGAAAGTCATTGGGTCCCCAGAGCTGGAGCTACATCCTAAAACTATCATGTTTAATAGTTGCCAGGGATCTTCCATGATCCCTTGGGGAACCAGTTTATACTGACACCATGTAAGGCATGCCCTGATTTAGCTGTGTGTTAAAAAACCAAATTTTTAAAAAACCTTCCTTTGCATTTCTTTAAGTGCACTTTTCTTTAGTCTAAAGTTTCAGAACTAAAGTGTGTTTAGGTATCTTCAATTCACTTCTTCACATGAGTGTCTGGTTTTTTTATCCTCACTGGAGAGATGTCTACCGCTGATATATTCTTTTGCTTAGCATACAAATTTGCAAGATCTCTTTTCTTCACCATGCTAGTATTTATTGGGTGAATTCTAAATCCCTTGATTTTGCTCTGTTCCTATGGTTGTTTAGTTTCAGATATATTTTTGCTAATCATAAAAGTGTCTGTGCTGACAAAACTACCCTTTGTATGAATGCTTAGAAATAAGTAGTACTGCATGTTTTTTCCATGTGTCAGCTCGGAAAGCTGCCAGGCTCATCTTCCATGAAGTGGCTTCTGAGTATTTCATACACTTGGATTGTGTTCTGCTTTGGTGATGCCAGTGAATATTTTCCTGCTGATTTCAGTGATAGTGACACTGGGCTAGAAGGGAGCAAAACACTTGGAGATGCTGAAACTGTGCTTATAAATTACTGACTTAAAATCATCAGAAGACTCCTGAAGTCTATCAGTGTTGGCATTTCCTGTTTGTTTTCCCTTCCAGGAGAAGAAGATTTTTCAGATTCCCTGGATGCATGCCGCAAGACATGGTTGGGATGTTGAAAAAGATGCTCCCTTATTTAGAAACTGGGCAATTCACACAGGTATTGGAACTCTCTTTTTCCAGGACAGATTTTCACATTGTTTTCCCTTTTAAAGTTACATTTTCCTTCTTTCTTGTCTTTGCTTTTACTAACACAGAGAGTCAACTTAAGTTTCCAGATTTGTGGGAGGCTGTGTTTTTTCAAGGCCTATGATACTCTCTAGCTTAATTGAAGTGCCATAACTCATTTGCATTGAGGAACACAGTAAAACTTAATTGATTTAAATGTTAGCAATTGGGTTCAAAACTGTCAGGAGTAGAACACAGTCAGCACTTTGTAGACATAGGTCCTTAGGCTTTTTATGCCTTTCTATGGATTTGAGCCAGACATAATAAAGGTAAATGCTGTGCAAGCTTTTCCATGTTGTTATGGAGTCACATCAGATCTGCAGTGCCCTGGGTCTTCCTTGAGCACAAACCGTTCATCATCTGTTCTAGAAATGTGCATGAGAATGAGATCACAGAGCTCTCTTGCAACCTCAGCTATCGTTAGAATGCTTGTCATGGGAACCAAAGGCTGATACCTTGAAGCTAACCTACGCAGTTATTAATTTGCCTCGAATTTTCAATCACATGTCATACGTGCCTAACTTTTCTTTTCTTGCCCAGGAAAATACCAGTCAGGAGTAGATAAACCTGATCCAAAGACATGGAAAGCAAACTTCCGTTGTGCTATGAACTCCCTGCCTGACATAGAAGAAGTGAAGGACAAAAGTATAAAGAAAGGAAACAATGCCTTCAGGGTGTACCGGATGCTGCCCTTATCTGAAAGACCTTCCAAAAAAGGTAGAGGGGAGAGCTTGTCAACATGAAATGCTGTTGAGGGCATTGTGTTGAGAAAAACACCTACTGCAGGTAGCTCAGTGTGCAACAAGCCATCAATGCAAGCTGCACATGGTGCCCTGGCTGGTAAATTACTGGAACTTAGGAACAGCTGTATGAAAAATGGGCTGCATTCGGAAGAGAGGATCAGTGAGATGTGATACCCCCAAGCTGTTTATGTTTGTCTGTTAAAGCTGATGGAGTTGTGTTCAGAATCTAGCCCCAGGTCTCCTTCAGTCAAGGAATATGATTAGGGGGTATTAGAGCTCAATGCATTGAACCCAGTAGGGGTCACTCAGAATATGGTGGCAGACATTTTGGTATCTTTTTTCAAGCAAGGGTACAATTAAACTGGCTCTGTCTTGAGCTGAGTGAGAGCAGTACACTCACTCAGAACACTAAACCACGAAACCACATTGTGAGTTACAAAGACCATGAAAAACCAACCCACAGAGCACAATAACGGTGAAATGGGTAAGCGTCAAAATCCCCAAATTTAGGAATTAATTCTCCTGCCTGCCAGGAGAAGACCTAACTGCCAGGTCAATCTCATGAGTATTTGGTTTCTTTCAAAGTAGAAACATTGCTTTATTTAGGGCTCATTAGCTTTCATATGGCTTCCTTAGTGGTTTATGCAGTAGAACAATGGTTTCCTTAGTCCTCTGGTGTCCTGTGCTGAATTTTGGATTAAAAGATAACCTGCAAACCAGACACACAGTGTTCCTCTAAAATCCTATTCAGTTCACCTGTAGCTACAGTTTGCTACTTTCTTAGATTGAGAAGTGAAAGGCAGATTTTCAGTTTAAGGTCAGTGTGACTGGAAATAATGAACCATGGTATTTTTGGGCAGAATCATTCTGTGAAAGGAAGATCAATGTGCAAAAGGTAGAACATTTATTTTGAAACTGTTTCCAGTCTCTTGTCAATAGTGTGTTTTGTATGTTTAGACACATTCCCCTGGACCATAACATGACTCTTGGCAGTTGATTCATGTAGGAGCAACAAAAGTTCATCTTTAAAGCTGAGATTCTGGGAACAGGGGCTGTAGCAGGAGAAGATTCTGCAGAAAGTCCAGTTACTGTAAACCCTGACATAGTTTGGGCCTTATATATATTTTCACATGCCCTTTTTTTATGTCATGTGGCTAAACATGTGTGGGAGCAAAAGAATATGACTGCAAATGTTTCTAATTTTCTGTGGTATCATGTAGTAGAGATGGGAAAAGCTCCTGGGACACATCTGTGCTGACACTGGGGCAGAGCTGAGCTTGCACAAGCAAGGCTGAGCTTCTACATCAGGTCAGAGCAGGGGCAGCAGCACTGGGGTCTGCCAAGGAGCATAAGATTTTGTGAGGGTCACATGCAGTATGGTTTTTGGGATTCCCAAGCCCATCATGATTGCATAAACCACTTTTGCATGAATTATAATATGTATTTCCCTACCAGGTTGCAACTATTTACAAAAATATTGGTTGAAGTTTATTGCAATCTCTTTTCACATTAAATCAATTAACAATCTCCCTTTTCCTGTAGCTACAGAGAAAGTGTCAGAAATGTGATGAGGTATATATTTTGATTTTTCTTCCCTTTAAGAATATTTTTCTCCCCCCCCCTTTTTTTTTTTTAAAACAGGTCTTGTTTTCTAATTTGTAATTCTTCCATATTTTCACTTTGATTTTTTGGCTGTGGTTGTTTTCCTTGGTCCCATAGTGGTTCTCTTTTGTAGCCTTTTAAAAAAGAAGCACAAAGCCAGGGCACTCAAGGTGAATTTTTTACTGCCCAGGCCTTAAGGGAAGGCTAAAATTAAGCAAAATGTGTTCTCCCTTAACTAGGGAGTCCTGCCATTTTGAGGCTCTTTTTGGGGCTATTTGTTGGTGAATATAGAAAGTGTGAAGGATAACTCATGACACACAGGACTTTATGAAATCTTCCTTCTGTTGTTGCAGGAAAAAAGACAAAATCTGAGAAGGATGACAAATTCAAACAAATTAAGGTAAGAAGTGTCTGTTTAATGGTGCAAGAGCTTGTGAATACAATCTGTTGCAAATATTTTTTAACAGCCCCAACAGTATATTGTGGTGGGTACTTGCGAATGCCTGTGGTTTGTTTAAGTAACTACAGTTACCCGGGATGTTTGGGGTTGTTTTTTTTGAAATGTGAAGGCTGTTAAAGCTGTGACTTACGTCATCAATGGACACAGCCCTTGTGTTACAATGCCTGGAGGTTGGAAAACTGGCAGTCTCAGCAATACATTAGCCATTTGTTTGTGTCTGTAAGGAGAAATACAGTAATTAGGGAAGGAATGCTTCTAAACAATAGAGCTACCTTTTGGAGCAGTTAATTTCTGTGTGTAAAGCACTGGAAATGCATTTTTATTTAGGCAAGGGTCAGAGCTGCACCTTGTGCTCATGTTTTGTCAGTTAGAAGGCCTCAGCTCTAAAGCTCTTCAGTTGCAGCCTGATTTCTGCTTGTTCAGTGTGGGCCCAGAGTGATGTCTGCTGTCCCTGCAAGGCATGGTGTTTCCTAGCTTTCACACCTCTGCCAAGGGCCTCTGCGAGGTGGTCAGTATTACACACCAGCAGGAGCTAGTCCACCTTCAATTTTTTTAACAAAAAAATAAATCTCAGAGATTTCAGACTCTCAGCTTTAAGTAAAATTGGTGTCCTTGGGCTGTGTGTAGCAGCTGTGTCTACAGTGCAAGGGCAGCTTGGTCCCCTGCTGCTCACCTGTGAAGGGCTGTGCCACCCATGCCTGGGTTCAGGCTCTGCAGCCTCTGGCCAGGAGATTCCCTGAGCCAGGTGAGCCCAGAAATGTGGGGAAAAGCCCTCCACTGGAACGGTTTGGAAAGCAGGTGCTGCCACACCACTTGTGACTTGTGCAGTTACATGTCAGCATGCTATGACTTTTAAATTGTCTTAAAGAAATCACTTTGTAGCTATCCTGTGTGGCTCATACAGCCATGTGTACTTGTTATCGAGTGACTCTGATGGTAGCTGATGTTCAGAGGGAGCCAGTAAAACTGCTTTGGTCAGAGCAGAGCAGTGTGCCAGCACATAGACCTACCTACCTACCAGTGATACCTCCTGTTAGTTCTTGTGGCTCTGAGCTGGGGCCAGGTAGTATTCTTGTCTGTTCCCCCATTCTGACAGATGTGTGCAGTGGCTAGCCTGGATTTGAAGAGGTGCTCTTCCTGTACTCTTAGGCTGGCTGTTGAATGTTGAAGGCTGTAGTAGTGAAGGAGGGTAGTAGGTGAATTAATGCAAATGCACATTTGTGAGCATGAAAACGTCTAATAATTGCTTTGCTTGGTGATTAGAATTCCTGAGATCCAAGTTGCATGTTTTGAATTGAATGCCTTACAGTTACCCTGAAAAATGTCTTTTACTGGAGCCCAGTGGGAGGTTACTCACGATTTGCCTGGTAACTGCAGTGGGGTGATAGCAGCAGAGGGAGAAGCTGAGAATCTGAGCACATGTCTGCAAAGGGACTTCAGCACAGCAAGAGCCTTGCAGTGAGCTTCCCATTGTTGCCACTGCTGGACCCTGTGGGCATCCACAGCAATTGCTGGTGGGCTGAGCTTGAGCATGGTGCTCAGGGCAGTCACTGCTTGTCCCTGTGCACGTGAGAGTCTTGGACCTTAACAAATCCCTGCTCCACCTTAGTAAAGGGGCAAACAAGCCTCCCACCCCACAGCTAGGTCTCCTATCACTGGGCTTTTGGGCAAACAGAGTCCGTCATTGCAATTAATTAAATTCTTTTAAAATGAATTCTCAATAATGGGAAGGAAATGGAAATGTCAGAGCAGCCCAGATAAAACCAGTCTCTTTCGAAACAAAGGACTGAACTGAGGCTTAATTTCTACCTTATCCTATATGTATCCTTCAGACCATGCAGTTCCACATTGAGAGTTATTTTTAAAATCCTAGCGATAGCTTTCTCCATGCATTTAGCTTAGGCTAGACATCTGAACACGGAAAATTTAGATGATTTAACACCAACTGTGCCAGTATCCAAGTCTCTTTGTGGATCTGGCACCATCACCTGGGTTCTAAGATGCATATTTGTTTCTGAAGCTTGAAAGGGGCTACTAAATAAACTTCTCTGTAATCAAGCCTCAGTAAAGTTGGGCAAATGCTGCATGCACAGTGTTTCCATGGGGGCTGCTGTGTTTGCTGTGAATTAAAGCAAACAGCACCAGATACTCAGGGCTCCAGTGTGCAGTCCTAACCTATCTCTGCAGTTGTGACCCTCAATAGATCAATAGCAGCTAATTTTATCTTTTGAAGTTCTCAAGTCTTTGACCTATGGGCCAGCACAACTGGTGCACCTCATCAAAGACCTAGTTGCCGTTAACACTTAACTCTCCGCCCTTCTGATGTGCCAGGAATGTTTCGACAGGGTGCATGTTTGCCTTGCTTTAGTGTCTGGGAAGGTGCTTGTGTTGAACTGACAGTTCTTTTTGAGTAGATCACAATCACAGCATGTGACATCCAGAAAAAAACCTATCACAGTGCCCCCAGTATTTTGTCCCGAAGATAACAGTTCGACAGTACTGGGATGGGCTGGTACTGCAGGTCCTGAGGCTTACCTTTGCCTGCCTTTGATGAGATACTTTAGATAAGTGAAAATTAGCATGGCCTGGACAGCTCTGCACCTCTCTCTGAGTGTCTCTGGCTCAGCAAGCAGGGGACAACTTGCAGCCTTGCAGGGCTGGTAGAGTAAGAACAGAAGACTTTAGACATTGTAACCAATAAACCTGTGAGAGAGTCAATACCGGGAGGAAGTTGCATGTGTGGAATAATCCTTTTAAAGAAATCCCGAGTTAATGGAATTAATTTTTTTGTGTCTACTCTGAAGGGATTTTTTTAGATTTCCACTCCAGTGTATCAGGCTTACAGAGAGGCATCTTGTGGAAAGCTCAGTCTGTGTAGAACAGGTGGTGTTTTCCAAATGCTGTTGCCCTGTGGTAATGTTTATGATGTGATCTAAAAGGCTGAATTTAGTGTAAACACTTTGGTTTGCTTTCAGGCTTGCTGTAGAGAAAAATTAAGGCTAGAATTTAGTAATTGCTGTACAGAAACTAAGACTTCCTTTTAGAGAGTGCAAAGAGAGCATATTTGGAAGGGACTGAGGATGAATATTAAATAAATAGAGTACTGTGTTAAAGCAATGTTTCTTCCTTGTTTGTTTCAAATGTTAATCTCTTGTAGCAAATAGCTTATTGCTTCCTTGCTCTCTGAAGGCTTACTCTAAATTTGAAAATTAAAAATAGCTTCCCTTTCAAAGCACAAGATTTGGAAATGAATTAGGCTCGGGCTTCTCTTCAGAGAAATATTTGTTCTAAGACAGTGTCTTGCAGAGAGCAGGGGGTATATGGCAGGCAGAAATGATGGGATTTATTACCATCTCAGAACAAAGAGATGAGCTATCTCCTAAAATAAAGTAATCCTGACCCAACTGTACTGTTTTCATTCTAGCAAGAGCCAGTTGAATCATCTTTTGGGGTGAATGGGCTAAATGCTGTCACTTCTGACTATTTCCTGTCCTCCAGTATAAAAAATGAAGTTGACAGTACAGTGAACTTTGTAGGTAAGTACTCCTATGCTTTTTTTTACATACTAAGTACACAGGTGACATTAAAAATCCTTCTGGTCTGCCAGACTTGTCTTTCCATCAGCATTTTGCACTTCAGGGAATGCCATGGTTGCAGTCAGGTAGCCCCATTTCTCAGTAGCCTAGGCCATGCAAGATTGTGGTTGCAGGCCAGCCCCAGCACCTTGCAGAGACAGTGAGCAATACTGTGCCACTGGGGTGGTTCCCTTGAGAGTAAAGCACTTACAGGCACTGTTAGCTGGCTTCTCATGGTGGGGACTTATGCCCCAGGGTAGTCCTCAGTCTTGAAGAGACTATAGCCAATGTCACATGGGAGTTAAACTGCAGTCAGATGGCAGTTTGCCATTGCTTAAAGCTGAGGTTTGTACAGAATACCATTTTATTTGGGAGTTCAAACCAGCAGGCAAAATGTAGAAACTTGGTTCTTTTCACTGATACCTCAGCAGCAGAGATAGTTTTTAACATCACTGAGCTAACGAAAAGGATCATCAAAGACTGCATTTAGAAACCAGTACATTAGAAATTAACTGTCATCTCAGCATGTGAATAACTGGTCCTCACTAGAATAATTGGACTGGGCTTTTGACAGCTCTTTTTTGGCTAAGGTTGTCATTGCAGCAAGAGCTCCTAGTAATATGACCCACATGCCATTTTGTCTAGAATTCCACTTTTAAATATGACAAATATGTTAGTATTCTGCTTGGAGAGATGGCAGAAATCATGTGCAGTGACTATTTTTGATCCTCATTTCTTAGGTCACAGGGCTTTGCATAGTCATTCCCCTGAACTACTTGTGTGGCTGAGGAGTTTGTGAGTAGTTTTGCTCTCTTTATGGCAGTTCATTTAATCAGCTGTTGCTTTGTAAGAGTATTAGAACATGCTGCTACTCTTATAGCTTGAAGGAGTAGCACCATAGTGCTATTAGTGCTTCCTGTTCACTGACTGAGGATCAGGTAGGAAACTGTCACCCAGTGTTGTTTAATTATTGAGATGTCAGGTGTGCTGCTTATCCAGACTGGAGAAAGAAGCTGTTATTTAGCATTGCAGGAAGGATTTTAATGGAAACAGAGAGGAAAAGGTAAAATAGAATTGTTCTGCAGAAGGACAGGAAATCAGCTGGAGGGGATGAAAGACAAACAGCACCTGCAGAGTTTCTGCAGCTCACTGGAAACTGTGCATGTTGCTCAAGTGAGGAGTAGTTTTTGCTGTGCATTTTATCTCTCAGGGTGGGTAAGAATTTGTCAGGTATTGAGGAAAGAGATAAAACAGTGCAGATGGCCTGCCCATTCCCTGAGTGGGTTGCGCAATGTTCGTCTCTCCCAGATAAAAAATTAACTGTGTGTGCTCTTGCACCACTCTCACCCCACTCAATAACAGCTGGTTGTTTCAGAACCAGGAAAGGGGAAATAAAGGGGAAACAAAATATCTGAAACATAATTATAGTAATTGTAGTGATCAAATTTTAAAAAGTCTATCCAGTATGTATGTAATTTTCTTCATGCTGGCATTGTTTCTTAAAATACACATCTAAGTTTTGAAGATTTTCCAGTGGTTACCTGGCACTTCACAAAGCAAAATAATATGCAGCTTTTCCCTGGGAAAAATACCTGTCACTTTTCTTTTTCAAAAAGCCCTGTCTAAAGATAGAATGCAGGAGTGGATTGTGTGTATAGACATGTGCATTCATGTTTATTTATCTTAGTTCATGCAGGAATAGATGCTATCTTTTGACTTTTTCAAATTTAATAATTAGTATATTCAGGTTACTTAACTGAAAAATTGCAAGATCTGTTGTATTTCATTGCCTACATGTTTTTCCCCTCATGGGTCAAGAAAAAAATGGACTGTTTGAACAACACAGCATTGTGTTTGTAGAGAATTTAGCCTTTTGTTCCTTGTGAAGCTTTATGTTCAGTGAAAAAATATCTATAGCCTTTCTCTTGGGTAACCATGGTTTCAGGTTAGCCATCCTCTGAGGTGGCTCTATCCCTGTGCATTCTTCTGATCTAACTCGTTGGCTTTCAGTTGTGTGCTGGATTAATGCATTTGTCATGTGTTCATACAGCTGGGATTAAAGGAGTTGTACAAGACAGAGGAAATTCTGTCAAGCAGCTTCAGACGAGTGAGATTCTGTCTTTTACCATACTTTTGCTTTGCTCAGTAACTTCTTGTACCTTGGTTTGTCAACCTTCTTCAAAATGTTGTAGTGTAGAACAACTAATATCTGCAAAGCATTTCAGGACACTTGGAAAGCATCCATGGTTGCTTCACTTTGTAGAAATAAGTAACACTCATTTGGTATTAAATTTCATGTGCTCTTTTGGTATTAAATATCATGTGCCTGGAGCAATAGGAAGCCCCTCTGTTAGTAACTAACCAAACTGTAGCTTTCTGTCACAGACCGTGGGGATTGCAGGTACAAATTTATTTTCTGCATACCATCGATGTCATTGTGAGGGTCAGTGACAATAGCCATCTAACTGGAGCAGAAATTTTTCATAAATTCATGTCATATGTACATCAGAGTCCCACAGTGTTTTGCTTGACCCCA
>VYZP01003151.1:15143-36544 GCA_013400635.1 Hypocryptadius cinnamomeus
ACAAATGCATCTTGGAAAACTTTTCCATCTATGCAAACATCACAATGATGCAGTCTTTTATCTTCAGCTATAGGATGTAAATTCTTGAAATACAGACAGAAGTCACTATCTTGGTTTGGAAGTCGTGGTGGTTTCTTGGACTGGAATGATAGTGAAGGATGGTCTGGTGACCACCTTGACATGAGCACATCATGTCCTACCTGCCCTAAGGCATTGCAACCAGCCTGCATAAGGAAAATGATTGAAGTACTTCTGCTATTCCCTTATGCTGTCTTAGTATCTTGGTGGCCTTCAGTTGTCTTAACTTACACCCAGACCTGCTAGACAAAACTCAGATAAGAGTTTCATGCCACTGGCCTGCTTTTGAGTGCATCTCAAGGCAGCTCTTGATGATCCTGGCTACTGTAGCTAGAGGCCAGTAAGAAGTGAAGTACTGCAGGGGTCTATCCTGGGAAAAGCCTTATTTAATATATCGATGAGCAGAAGATATGTTGGAGACATGTTTGTGAGCTTCACAGGTGACACCAAATAGGGCACACCACTCAATATGTTTGAGGGCAGAGCCATCATCCAGAGAGTCCTGGAGAGATTGCAGGAATGGGTAAGCAGAAACCTTATGAAATTTAGCAAGGGCAGGTGTGAAATCCTGTGCATTGGAAGGAAGAGATTTTTACAGCAATAGCAGCTAGGGTTGATGGTATGGAGAGTAGCTCTGCAGAAAGCTGGGTAGGCAGTGAGCTGAGTGTGAGACACCAGAGCACCTCAGCCACAGAGAAGGCCACCCATTTTCAGGAGCATGGCCAGTAGGTCTAGGGAAGTGATTATCCTCCTCTACTCCACGCTAGTTGCACTACTTTAAAAGTACTGCATCCAGTCTTGAACTCCCCAGTCCAAGAAACTTATAAACAAACTGGAGCAAGTGAAAAGAAGAGCTACACAGGGTATGGCCTCTCACTCTGGGAGAAGACAGGGGGACTGGGGCTTGTTCAGCTTGGAGAAGAGATGGTTTTGAGGACTTCATAGCAGCTGCCTCTACTGCAGGGATGTTCCCGAGAAGGCAGAGCCAGGCTCTTCACAGCAGTGCATGGTAGGAGGATGAGAAACAGCAGGCTAAATTGAAATCAAAAAATATGGTCCAGCTGGATATAAGAAAAAGTACCACCTGTCTCACCATGAGGACGGTCAGGCAGTGGAGCAGGATACCCAAAAAGATTGTGCTGCCTCCATCCTCAGATGGAGGGAAGGAGGCCCCAAGCAACCTAATCTAGTCCTGTAGCTGGCCCTGCTTTGAGCAAGAGGTTGGGCTGTAAACTTCCTGAGGCCCCTTCCAACCTGAATTGTTCCATGAACCACTTTTTTTTTTTTAAGGATGTATTTGCTCTTGAGGCTGGAACAAGGACAGAAATCAGTTTGTTAGAACCCTGAAATTTCTAGGACACTCTTGTGACTATTTCTGCTTTGCCTTGTTCCACACAGACCTGTATAGAACCACAGGAACTTTGGCCCTGTGCTTGTGGGTTTGCTCTGTCAGGTGCTACTGGCTGAATGGCAGGAAAGAGTATGACCATAACAGCTGTGCAGGAACAGTTAGTTGAGCTCTTCTAAAACAACAACCAAAAAAAGTAGCCAGATATGTCAGCTGTCCTACATAAATCTGGTCTATTTCAAAACACCTCTGGTTCCTTTCTGAGGTTACTCAGGCAAATGACGTGAGTTGCCCATGTGAGTTTTTTCATATATCCGCTGATGTCTATGAAATCCTTTTGGTTTTTATTACCAAGGCTGTTGTCAACCGCCTGTTGTGTTTGACACTGATTCAAATACCCTTCTTGATAGAAATAACCTCTCTAACTTTCCATGCCTGTGTGGCCAGCTTCCCTGGCTTTGCTAACTATAGTGCTATCTCTTACTCAGCATTTTGTTATGTATAAACACCAAGGACGAATTCCTTTTCAGCTGCATCACTTTGTTTTTGTTGTGACATGCTTCTTCATGTCAAGGAATATCTGTTACTTGTCTCTATGTGGATTCCTTCAATTGATTCTGTCTTCAGGGCTGTTCTCCTTTGTATGAATTAATTTTTCCTCTCCTCCCCCCAGTATGGCTTAATTAACCAGCTTAGTGACATTGGCATATCTTTCTCTGCCTGGGTCAGTGAAGGAGAAGCCCTGCAGTGCATTAGCTTCACAGGGCATTGCAGTTAGATTCAATGTTTTGGACTGTTCCTCTGCTTGCTGCACACTGTGGTGGAGACTCTGGCACAGGAGAGGTGCTGGCTTTGGAAGCAGCAGTCTGGAGTAGGTGGGCTGGAGTAAAAGGACTTTGGGTACACTTTAGGTCCTGGGGGCTGAAACAGTGGTTCAGCCCATTGGTTTACAGTCTTCTGCCCAAACCTAATGCTTAGTGAAGCCTTGAGAGGATGGCAAGGTACTGCCAGTCTCTCTGAAGATGTGCAGGGGCACGATCCATGAGGCATGATCCATGCACTCTTAGCACTCATGTTATGGCCAGTGCAGAGCATGAGACTGGTCTCTGGGAAGGCAGAGTTGCAGGGGCTGTGCAAAGCAGTTTGCATGGACTAAAATGCATAACATGGAGCTGAGAGTGAAAACTGGGGCTTCAGAGCTCTCTTACCTGCCATGATAATTCATCACATCATTCCATGAATTGTGTGATTTCTGTGTTCCTTATGGATAAGCCCTGTCTGTGCAGCCCTGCTGCGGGGGTTGGAGTGTTGGTATCCTGTTAGATGCCTGGGGTTATCCTCCCAGGAAACAGGACACAGTGGTTCAAAACCCCACAAGCTGAAGGAAACCTGCAGTCCAGGCCTCCACTGGATTAGTCTGGGGACCCAGTGGCTGTGCTGAAGGCAGCAGCCATCACTGCAGACTGGAAAGAGGTGTTTCTGCCCTGTGTCAGAAATATCTGAGGCACAACCACTCATGGGCCAGGAGCCTGGCCCTCAGACAGTAGGAGACATGTCTTCAGGCACATGTAGGCTTGAAAATGCAGTAAAAATCCCTGGATTTCAGGCTCTTCTGCAAGAGAGGGCTGCAGCTGCAGGAGGATGGCTGTTCCACTGGAACTGTGCCTCTGTATTTGTGCTCTGGTTGAAGTGATGAGGGTGAGGGAGGCCACATGCAGTGGGGAGAGGCGATGGGGCTGGAAACTGTGGTATTGCCACTTGTTCAAGTGAGGGGTGAAAGGCTGAGAAACAGGCTAGGGAGTGGTAGCAAAAGCAAAACTATACCAACTGTACAGAGTACATCAACAGTAATAAAGGCCCAGAAGTGACAACAAGCCCTTGAAGGTGGCAGGCTGAGATAACAGTTCATGAAACAAAACCACCTTTATCTCCTCTAGGATGGAGCTGTTACTGATTTTGCTGGGAGATAAAGATTTGGACAGAACTTTGTCTGTTGTAGGGCCTGGAGTGGCTGTGGAGGGGCAAGGGAGAGGGGGCATCCCCTGCTTGCTGGAATTCTTTCCAGAAAGCACAAATCTACTTCTTCCCTCTCTATTGCTGTCATTTCCAGAATATAGACATGTTAACTGTGATAACCATGTGAATTTACCCCAGTTTTTCAAGGCAGCTGTGCTGTCTAGCCCTGCTGTGGCAGGGTCTCCATGCTTCTCCACTGTTTTCTGGTTGTTTGACTTGACTCTGTTAGCTTCCACTTGTTGGACATACATCAGGCCTCTTGAGCTGGAATTTGTTACTATAGGTAGAACAGCACGAGTTTCATTTTTGGTTCTATTTTGTTTGACAGAAAGTGAAACAACTGACAGCGTTCCAAGCGATGAAGAAAATGCAGAGGTAAGTGCTTTCTGGATTTTAGCAGTTTGGACCAAGGTCTCAAGATCCATGCCCTGAGATATTTTTGCCCCTTCTCTATTGCAGCTCTATCTACCAGTGGAATATTCATTTTGGTAATAGCTAGGGGAGAAAAGCAGACCAGGAAGTTTCAGGGGATACAGACATTTGGATGATTGTCGCAGAATTAATATCTCTACAAATTAACTTCTCCTAATCTGTCCAAATGACAAGATTAGTTTGCATAATAAGATGTTCTGCAGTGCCATCACCAGTGCCAGCTAGTATGTTAACATGATGCATTGACGTTGCTGGGTAGTGAGTATTTTATCTTGGTTGAAAGCTCGCTCACTTCGTTTTCCTTAAATGGCATCTGAACTCATATAACTGGAGGAAATGCTTACACTTATGACTGAAATGAAGGTAGAATGTTTGAGGTAGGTGGGGCAGAAAGCTTTCCTGAGCAGTGACTTGGGTATTGCTGGATGAAAGGAATCCATGGGGAAAATAACCTAAGCTGCATGTATAAAAAACACCACTTGCCTTTTATTTTGGGGCTGCCATCAAGGTACCAATCTCCATGTGTACTTAAAGGCCAAGTGAAGCTCATTGAGGGCACCTGTGCTCCAGCTGTATTTTTGCATAAGGCCTTTTGCAAAGCTCTCTCCTGCTGTGTCCCCCACCAAAGGCTCTCTGAATCCTCCTTCTTGGAGGACCACCAGTTGTATAACAACACGGCTAACCCACCTGCTCTCTGGTGCTTGGCTGGGGTGGTGCCCATATGTAGACTGCCAGCTGTGACTCCACAGACCTCCTTCAACAGAACATGCCATTGCAGCATCTGTGATGGGCAAACAAGTGGATGCCCATCTTCCCTTGCAGAACTTCTTCCCTGTGATAAGGGAAGCACTGTCAAGTGTCAACCTCACCTGTATTGCCAGCTTGGGTAGTGCTGGGTCTCTGTGCCTGCCTCTTGGCAGGAAGATGCTCTCTCTGGTAACAGGAGACACTACCATTTGGAGTTCTAAATGTCTGTATCCATTTTTGTCTCTGGCATCCTGGGAATAAGGTCTTTACTTTCCATTCAGAAGAGCAGATAGTGCCTCTTGAGTGCTGGAGAGGCAGCAAAATTTAAGCACATGACTTCAGAAAAGGAGAAATGGCTGAGAGACATCCTAAGCCAGTGGCTAGAGGCTCAGGGTCCTAGAGGCAGGATAATTCCTGTGCAATATGTGGATATTTCTATCTTCATCTTGTTACTTGGAGTACTTCATGAAGTTGTGTTCACTTATACAGTCTTCCTTTCTTTCTTTCTTCCCCCATTTCTAGGGACGACTTCATTGGCAGAAAAAAAACATTGAAGGCAAACAGTATCTCAGCAATCTAGGCATGAGGAACACTTCTCATATGCTTCCCAGCATGGCAACTTTTGTAGCCAACAAGCCTGACCTCCAAGTTACCGTCAAAGAAGAAAGCTGCCCACTGCCTTACAATAGCTCCTGGCCTCCTTTCCCAGACATCCCTCTGCCACAAGTAGTGTCCACAGCCTCCACAAGCAGCAGCCAGCCAGACCGTGAGACGCGGGCCAGCGTCATCAAGAAAACGTCAGACATCACTCAGTCAAGAGTCAAGAGCTGCTAAGCCTTTGACAGTGTGGTTTTTTTAGCTTTGTTTTGTTTGGTTTTGTATTTTACGTTTCTCTAAGAGAGGTTCATCCCTTGACGCACACGAGACAAACCCTAAGGTAAAGCCTTGGCAATATAGAACATTGCGGTGTCTGACTCCAGTGCCGGAGTGTTTTTAACTCAGGACTCCAGCAGTCAGTGTGTATGCCTGAACCCATATTTCCAAGGTTGCTACATAGGAAAAGAACCCAAGAACTGTGGCCCACTCACAGGTTCCAGTGTTTCATAAGAGGACCAACCGACCACAAGGGAAGTGGTGCTGCTGCGCTTCTTGCTGTCAAGGCTGTGATGGAACTGAAAGCCTCAGAATGGGAGAGAAAATGTGAACTAGCTGGAATATTTTTAAATAAAGAAAAATCTATTGTGAATATTGTACATAGTGCAGTACTAGCAAAGTTGCAGTCTGCTTCTGCACCTTATTAAGAAAGCACTTACAAAAGGCCTTTTATTACCTTGCTCTACTTAATGGCACATTGAAGGTCCCTCTCCACCTGTATTCTTTTCCAAGGCTATTCTTGCTAAAGTGTCTTTAAAGAATAGAGGAAGGGAAAGGAAACTAAAACTTTCCATGTGGATTTCATACGTTCTGAGACTGCTTTCATCATGTTTGTTTCTAATCTGCTATGCTTGAATGCCGCGTGGTACAATAGAAAAAAGAAAAGAAACTTATTACAGAGATATTATGCAAATTCCCAGATTTAAAAAAGAAGAAAAATACTCTAATTCTAACCAGAGCAAGCTTTTTTATTTTTTATACAGGGGAATATTTTATTCAAAGTAAAATTCTAAAGTGAATATAATTTTTTTTAATCTTTTCTACAGCAAAATTTATAATTTTAAGATTCAGTCCTTGGTTATCAGCAGTTATGACATCCTTGTGGCACATTTTTTTTTAATTTTGTAAAGGTGAAATAGCTTTTATGAGCTCATGTAGCAATCAGATTATCCTGTGGATTGATAATAAATATGGTATATAGTTAAATTTTTAATAATCCTCTTGCTTGTCTCTCATTTTTAATCTTTCAGAAGCCTCAGATGGCACGGGTTTGATAGGTGAATGTGACCTCTCAGAGTGAGCAATTAGCGTAAGCTGCCTTTGCAATTTCTGGAGCACCCATCCAACAGGATGGAAAGTGCTGTGCTTGAGGCTGCTCAAAGTGGAAAGAGCAACTAGAACTCAAAGGTGACTTATTCAAGCCTCAAATGTAGAGGCTGGGAGCTGGGGCACCTCTTCAGCTGTTACTCCATGGCTCCTTTTGAACGAGTTACCTCATGGAAGGGATCGTGTCAAAATCCATCCCCCACCTCAGCTGTACTTCCACCCTTCCTCATAGATCCCCATGTGGCTTTCTTGCAGCTTCCTTGTCTGGAAAAATCTCATTTTGCAGTTTCAACCAATTAATGGAATTAATCAGAAATCAAGTTAGCATTGTCCAGGGCTTTCAACATTACTGCATTATGGCAAGTTGTGATTCCTGGAAAGCTGTGGTGTGTCTCAGTAAGGGTGCACAATGACTCACATGGTTGTGGCAGTGGGCAGGCTGTGTCCATTGCAAAGCACTGTGCACTTTGGGCTGGCACAGACAGAAGCTGAGAGCACTCACCCTTTTGCAGTTTTTAAGCTGTTGTGTGTGACACAGATTGATTCAGGTATGTAAAATGTGTGGACAGAGTGCTCTTCAGATGTGATTACCATTCTCTACCAGCCTGGCAGGTGTGTGAGCTGAGAGCAGAGTGTATTGGGCTGATGAGCAATAACATGCACAAAAATGGCTGTGTCACAGGGAGATCTGCTAGCTGGCTATTGGAAAGGAAAAGTAAACAGAAGAATTTTGCTGTGTTCTTAACCTGATCCTGCACTTCCAAGTTTCATCACAGGTCCGTGTGAAACTTGTAATTTTGTCACCCACTACCCGGTGGCCTGGGAAGACAAGGTTAGAGCTTGGGTTAGAGTTGGGAGTAAGAGGAATGCCTAAGCAGTATTTGGAATGGATCTAAAAACTTGCAAGGGTTAAAAGTATGTATGTAAACTTCCTAGTTTCTGTTGCTTTCATTTGGTCATGCATTTACCTTTCCAGTTTCTTAGTTTCTAAGGCTGATTCAGCTGCCTACATAGAGCCTGACCCCCAAGAGGGCTGCCAGAGCAGAGTGAGGGCTGAGCTGTCTTTTCTCTGTGTCCTGCCTGACTTGCCTTCAGTAAGCCTGGCTGGTCACTGGGGTGAGAAGATGGTTGCCCAAGGGCTGCCCTGGGGTATACAAATGCTTGTTTGCAAAGTAAGAGCTGCCACTTGCCAGGAGAAGGATTTGCTGCTCTTAGCATCATCTATCTGAAATTTAGGAGTAGGCAGCAGGGAAAGGCAGGCACCCTCAGCTTAACCCATGAGTCACTGGGAAGCAGGTGCCTGTCCATTAGCACTACAAGCAATACCAAGTTAATCTTGCGCAATTCTGTGATGTGCTCAGCCGACAAGCCTGCAGGAATCTCTGATGGGGAGCTGGGAGGCAGGTAAGGGCAAGGCTCTCCCTGTGCAGCTACCAGTGGCCAAGGCACTGCCTGTGCTCGGGACACCCATCTCACTTCCTTAGATGCCTCAGGGAAACACTCCCTGCCGCCTTGCCCCTCTGGCACCATCCCACTTGGTAGTGCAGGTGGCAGGCCAGGTTGGCTTCATCCCAGCTGCCTTAGGTCAGCTGCTTTTGCAGTCCATCTGTTAATTACTTTTGCCGACTGGATTTGTTACAAGGGGCTAGTGAGGGGAGTGCTGGCACATGTGTAGGTGTTTCTTAAGCCAGAGAGGGTGCACTGTTTCCCTGCTGATGCTACAGCAGAAGAAACAGCTCAATGACCTTTCTGGTGAGTGCTTTGAGGGGGATTTCCACCTCTGCAGTAACAGCAGCAGGTGCACAATGTTTCTGTCGACAATAATGAAAATAGTAGTGGGGAGGAAGGAAACCATGGGGGCCACAAGTGCTTTGCTCGGGACCCCAGACTACTTGAGGAGGCAAAGGCAGTTGCACAAAGGCTTGGGATGCACGAAATTCAGCTATGGTACATTACAGCTTTTCAAATGAGCTTTTGTTCTGTGTGTGGCAGTTTTAAATAACTCAGCAAAGGCACAAAAAGCCCTATCAAAGTTTGGTGTATTACTTTATGATGAGTAGCTGATGATAGGTAGCTCCTTTGGGCTAGTTCTGCTCTCAATCACACACCCATGGTCTAAATAATTCAGCAGCAGCTAAAAGGTGTGTTGCCAAGCTTCTCACCACTGCAACTCCAAGCACTGCCCAGCCTTCTTGGTGAATTTGTGTTCAGAGCTAATTTTGGACTGGTGTCAGAAGGTGAAATGTCAGTGGAAATAGCTCCTTGTTTTATTCAGGCTAATACTGGTGTAGAGACAGTGGAGAGGAGTCCGAGTCACTGATTTTATTTTAGTTTTGTAAGGAGCACCTCTCTCAGACCTCTGTGCTGTAGCCGTTCTCTGGAGAACACTTGATAGCCCCTGCCGTGGTACTGCCTTCATTCCCTCTGCTCTTTTGAGGAACGGTTTCTCGGCTGATTTTTACACCTCATCCTGCCCTTTAAGCTTACTGCCTTTGTATATGTTTCTCCAGACTGTTTCTCAGGAGAAGGTGAACTTTTAAGGTGTCCAAACCCAGGTAGCCGGATGGGGATTTGCCAAGGTGCTGCATTATTAACCCCTCACAGTTTCTGCCCTGAAACGTGGGGGAGCAGCAGGAAGCTGGGCGGGTGCTAAGTGCCCGTTTAAAGATGTTATCTCTCACAGTCAGTGGTGTTAAGTTTCAGGTTTCGGTAGTATTTTTACTCTCAGGCAATTTCTTTTTTTTTTTTTTTTTTTTTTTTGCCCCCCCCCCTTTTTTTTTTTTTTAATCTTTTAAAAATTTTTACCNTTAAAAATTACTGCCACACAAGTCACTGTAACATTTTAAAGGCCACTTTTTGTTCCTGTTGCACATGACAAGGCACAGGTCTGGCAGATCCAGCAGCTGAGATACTTTTCTGAATACAGTTCTCTTGAGGGCAAGAAAATACAGAGATATAAACAGGGGTGTGGGCTTGTTTCTGGTGCAAGCCCTCAAGAGCTGATGGCTGTTAAACGTGTTTTAGTGCCTGGGGTGGGGTCAGTCTCGGTGCCCCGGGAGGCTGTGTCAGACTTCCAGGTGGTCATGGCATTTGTGTGCACATTTGGGTATTTGCAGGGCTGCTGCAGCCCAGCCCAGCTCCTTCTTCCTTCATTTTTGTTTTCCTTTTGGCTTCTCTTCACATCTTTGGTTCCTTTAGCCAGCTTTCAGCCATTTCACACGTGCACTGTGTGACTCCTGCAGCTGAAGTCTGCCTCATATCCTTTCCAGTCTGGTCCTCCTTATCCCTCTTCCCTGGCTGCCTTCCTGCCCTCTTCCCCCATCAGTCTGTAGGGCCCTGCCACCCCCATCGAGCCCCACCCTCCAGTTTTCCCCAGCGATATGACTTGGTGCTTTCATCCTCTCCTAAGCAGCTTCCAGCAGTGCTCTGGGCACCTGTAGGGAATACTTCAATCCTGTACCACCCTTGGGGCAGTGTGCTGGTTTTGGCTGGGGCCAAAGTCTTGGACTAAATGAACTTAATGGACGTTCTGTGGACACTTTATGGACATTTTATGGACATTTTGCAGGGGTGGTCCTATGGGACTGATATATGTATATTTTTCAAAGGATGGGAAGGGGATGGTGGTTAATAAGGATTTATTGGATACTGTGGGACCTAGGCATGTCATAAATGGTGTGGGATAAGGAGTGGAGAATGTGCTGGTTTCAGCTGGGGTAGAGTTGATTTTCTTCACAGTACTAGGAGGAGACAATGTTTTGGATTTGGAACCAAAATTGCCCACTGTGCCACCTAAGCCTCTTCGCCTCCAGTGGACAGCCACGCGATGGAAGAGGATAAACCAATCCACAGGGATTACATAAAACATGGCATGGAGCAGCCCTGAGCCACCAGTGTGGGGCTTTCCCCTGCCCCACAACACCGCCCTGCTCCTCCCAGTGCAGCTCATGGAGCACGAGCTGGGGCTTTGTGGCTGAGTGCCTTTGGGGGGCTGCATGTTCCCGTGGGGTGCTGTGGTACCCCGCTGTGCACAGCCACATCCCTGCTGGCAGAGGACAGAGGACCCTGCGGGTGACGCCAGCCAAGGTGGCTTTCCCTAAAAGCCATTTCCCTGAAGGCTTCCGCTGCCCCAGCACACGCGGCGTGACTCATCCTTGTATTTGAACTTTTTGCAGCTTCCTTTGGCATTTGCCATACTTTGCTGGAGAAAATGAGATAATTCCTGTTTTGCTGGAAGGCCTTACAGTGCCATGGCTCAGTGCATTTTGGGAGAATATTGCTACTCCCATTTGGAGACACAGGTTTCTTGGTATCACAAGAGAGACTTTGTGAGCATTTGATGTTTATTGGTAGAGGAAAATTTACAGGGAAAATGTAAATGATGAGCATGAGCAAAGCTGATACAAGACCTCTTCATGAGCATTTCAGAGGGTTCTTCTAAAGTGAATTATATAAAATTAATTCTATAGAATAATAGAATCTCCTGAGCTTGAAGAGACCCACTAGGATCGTCAAAATCCAACTCCTGGCCCTGCACAAGACAACCCCAAGAGTCACACCATATGCCTGAGAGCATTGTCCAAACACTTTTTGAACTCTGTCAGGCTGGTTCTGTGATCACTTCCCTGGGGAGCCTATTGTAATGCCCAACCACCCTTTGGGTGAAGAACCTGATATTCCATGTAAACTTTCCCTGACACAGCTTCCTGCCTCTCCTGTTAGTCCTGTCACTGGTAAACACAGAGAGGACATCAGTGCCTGACTCTGCTTCACCTCACAAGGAAGCTGTAGACCATGGTAAGGTCTCCCCTCAGTCTCCAGCTGAACAGACCAAGTGACCTCAGCCTCTCCTTACATGGCTTCCCCTCAAGGCCTTTCTAACAGAATGAATAGTTCTAAAATTAATTGTGTGTAGATGTGGCACTTAGAGACATGGTTTAGTGGTGGGCTTGGCAGTGTTAGGGTAAAGGTTGTACTTGATGATCTAGGAGTAAATTATTCTATGACTAAAATATAAGTGCAAGCTTTCGGAAAGAAAAAAATTGAAATATCAGTTTAGAATCACTTACCTAGAGATCAACAACCCACTCTGCCATGCCTGGCCCCTCAGCTGTTTGGGGGAGTCTGCCTGGGCACCCACATGCCCTGTGTCAGGCTGAATACACCCTCCCATGGGGAATGCACCCAAATGTCCCAGCCAGCTCCTGCCACAGCTGGAGTCATGTGCTCACGACTGGCACAGCAACTGGTAAATGTGGGCTGGGGAGCTCACAACACTGGGACAGCAGGGCTTCCTTCACACAGCCAAGAGGCCACCTCTGCTGAAGTTATCCTCACCTGAACTTGTTCATTTTATACTTTCAGGTTCCAGATGGGATAGAAGAAAAGCAAAACCAGAGCAGCACGATAAATAGTAGGGAATTACATTTATGGCAAGTTTGCATTTATTCATGGAAATCTGGTTAACTGGGTTCTAAATAGTTTTACTTAAATCTCTTAAGTTTCCATCTGAATAAGGTCCTTAAATGCAGACAGAGGATAATAAATCAAGTTCACTGCAGGCTTAGCTGAAGGGACAAATTATCCCATCCCACCGATCCACTCTGACTGTCTGCAGCAAATGCTAATTTGAGGTAACACAGCCTTGATGAAGGGAAAAAAAGGGAATTAGCTAAAGGACCATCCATCCCAGTAAGTCAGGGTGATGTGATTTTTATTTAGACGCTTTAATTAACCAAACACCATCTTCTTGTGTAAGGAAGCTTCTCGCTGCTCTGTGGACTCAGAGCACTCAGGTGCAGGACAGCACTATCCGAGGCCACTTCATCAGAGTTATTATCCCTCTCAGTCTCTGTGCACATAATCACCACAGTCCCGCCAAGCTGAAACAATGTCCCAGCTGGGTCACTTCAGGTGAAGCCCACAGGATGTGCACTGGCTCCCCTTGCCTTGGCAGCAGCACAAACATCCCCAGCGGCACGCCGGGAGCTGGTGCCCGTGGCCAGATGCCTGCTGTCCAACAGCAGCTGGCACCCTCTAGACAAGAGATGCTTTTTTTCTCCTGTGCTAAATGACACACAATGCCAAGCCATCCTTACAAAAGAGAGCCTGGTTTCAGCAGGCATGAAGCTGCCTGTGCTCTTTGGTGTCCTTCGGATGTTTCTTCATGTGTGAACTTGAAGTAAGTTGTTACAAAGATAGGCTTCAGCTTCAAAGAGCAGTGTGAGGAAGAGCAAGCTGCTTGCCCCAAGCCAGTTGCCCCCACTGGAAGAGGTGAAGGCATCAGGTATGGCTGTCAGGTCATCAGGTACGACTCCAAAGCCCCCAGACAGATCTGTACCCAGCTGGAGACCAAGGATGGAGAAAAAGTGTGCTTGAGGGTTTCTAGAGAACTGCTGTCATGGGATCTGGGGAAGGACATCCTGCCCAGCACCTCTGTCACTTTTTCCAATGGCATTTGTTGATCTGGAGACAAGAACATGGTTTGCCCCTTAGAGCTACAACAGCTGTCATATTGTATATCCTTTAATATGTGCTAAGTGACCCCTCAAGTTCCTTGTTAGGACAGAGGCAGCAACGATATCCTCCAGGATATCCCCACACCAGCTCAGATGCTGGGGTACCTCTGCATCTGGGCTGCAGGGCCTGAATGGCCATACCCTGATGTCCAGAGAGCTCAGGCTGTGGGAACTGCTGTAACTCACAAGCCAATTGCATTTTTCCTAGACCTCTCCTTGCAGCAAACCAGGTCTGTTTGGCCAAAGTTCAGGTTACCCTTCTGAATGCTGTTTCAGTTTGGAAAGAGTGGGAACCCTCTTTTTTGGAAGGGCAAATCATGCTCTTGAATAAAAATTTGTGCCAAATTTATGCTGAATTTTATCTGCCTAATAAAATTTATATGCATTGGTTGAGGCCAGCGCTTCTGGATTTTTGGCAGAGGCCAAATTGATGAAGATCTTACTCTTAGTGGTGTCCATGACCTTCAGCTTCATTTGAAGATCTGTCACATCACATGCTCCTAATTGTTGCAGCAGCACCTTTCACAAAGTTCAGAGTCCTTTGTTCAGGCTGTAATGTCCTTCAGCTGACAATCTGCACACCTTCTTATGCATCCAGAAAATACCAGTAGCTGCTTTTGCCACAGTGCTGCCCTGAAAACTCATACCTGATTGCTTCTCCAGTGGGAAACCCACACTGTCTATCACCTGTGCTTTCCAGGATCCAGGGAAGAGCCCGCCCACCTTGTTCCCAAGCTGCCTACCTTCATGCTTACAAGAAAACCCAGTATAAATACTTCAGAAACTCTTCAAAAAATGAAATATTATTCCACTCTGACCCCATTTCTATTTAAAATCCTGCCGAACTGGTTGTCTCCTGCAAATATGGGTGCAGTTACTGTCAGATGGGCAGTACTGCCCAACAACATTGAGCTCAACTCCATTTTTGTCACAACTGGGCTGCAGTTTTGCAAAAGTCCAACCATATCTTCCACTGAGACTGCACTCTCATTCTGCTTTTGTGTATCTCTGGTAGGTGTTTCTGCTCTGCTTGGAGCCAAACTCCTTTTTTCATTGCTTTCACTGACTGAGTAAATATGTACTCAGTGCCATGACATTGTTCTTTGGGCTTGGGCTGTTTCCAGCTGATTAATTATTACAGCCATGCCGTAGTTTTTACAACAGGAGGACGGGGATGTGCGTCAGATTGCTGGCCTGAATGGACCGGTATCCTGTCTCCAAGATTTTGGATAAGTATCTGGACAAGATTATTGGAGCCAGGGCAAGTGAATTTGCCTTGCCAGAGTGAATTTGTCCTTGGTAAATCCCCCTGCCATTTGCTAATCAGCATTTTGAAGAGTCTGTGAGCTGGAGGTCGTATCCAGATGATTACTTAATCCCAACGGACACAATGGGCACTCTGATATTCCCTGGCAATGAGTTTCTTCATCCAGATATATGTTGTGTAAAAAAGTACTGCTCTTCAACTGCTTCAGAGCAATTGCCTGATAACTTAACTATAAAACAAGCATTCTGATTTTGTCAGATATACAGGCTAGGAAAATGATGACATGACCTATATGTTCACATTTCCCAGATTCATGCATTCAGGTGGTTTGGGCACGGTAAAATCTCAGTTACCTGGACAAACACATTAGCAAGTGACAGTGTTCAGTGACATTCTCGGGGCACACAATGCTGGTGCTACCTCTGCAGGAGCCCAGATGACACCCACAACAATTGGGTTTGCCAGGTCACTGGGTCACCAAATGGACACAAGCAGTTGCCTTTCTCAGCGGTGCTCCCAGGAGAAGGGCGGTCAGAGAGCATGAGCTGGCATGAGCAGGACTTTCAAACTTGAGTAGCTGAACGTGAGCCACTGTGCAACCCATCCCTGCTGCTTCTGGAAGCATTCTGGAGCTGCCTGCCATTGTGCTCCCTGCCTGACCATGGGCTATGGCACTCTGCAAAGAGACAGTGCATGCAAATGTCTTGCACATCTGTATTTCCAACCATGCAAAGAAAATAGCCCATTGTGTGCAATCAACAAACATATATTTGAGGTTTTTTAAAAAGCTTTTCTTTCAGACTGCTGTCTGGTTTTCACTGAGGAGTGTTACTTTCTTTCAAAGAGGAAGCAGGTGCTTAGAAAGGATTTGTTTTTGCAGCGAGGAGGAATTGCAGGACACTTGGCCATAGCTCAGCCCCACTTTGCCTGATTCAGAAAGCCCTGTGCTCAGCAGAGCTGCGTGTGCTGAGCATCCCTGCCAGCCTGTGGGGTGGCAGCAGCCCCTTCCCCTGGCACCCGGGGGGCACACGTGCCTGCACACAGGCTGTCCCTGCAGTGTGAAGGGCAGCAGGATCTCCTCACCTTTTACTGCTTGATAGAAAACAGGGATAAAAGAGGAATTTCTATGGTGACAAAACAGGCCTGGAAACAAGTGTCGCTGTCACTCACGGCCGTACATGGCACCCTGTACTTGGGGAGTCTCAAAAGCTTTAGCCAAAAGCCTTTAGACTTGACAGGGATGGGGAGGAGAGGAAGGTAATACTGACTTGTTTCTCTGTCCTTCTCTTTGGCTACCCTTTCTTTCCTACTTGAGTGAAAGTGGCCACTGGGCTGAGAAGCTTTTGAGCAGGATTCACTACAGCTATGCCACCCGCTTCTCCACAAACCTGGCAGAATGCAATTTTTTTTCTTCTTATTCACAGGTTTTTCCAAAAAATAAACACAGATAGTCAGTTTTAACCAGAGATTTATTTCATCTCACTGCCTCACCAATCAATACTTTGACCATTTCAGAGCAGTTGTGGATGAAATGCTGCTTCATTACACAGGAATTACTCCCAAATGTGGGGAGAGTTCCCGCTCCCCACCCTCACCTCCCGTGGCCGCGGTTTGCGTGTGTGCTGAGCCAGGGTGGCCGTGGTGCCTGTGCCCAGACGGATGCTCCCTGTGGCCTCGGGAACTGGCAGTGAGAAGGAGCACGCTGAGCAGCAGCGGATTCCCAGGCTGTCTGCTGACAAGTGACCCTGGGCCAAGGCCAGCACAGGGGTGAGGAGCAGGGCTGGGTTCCCTCTCATCACCCCGTGTCTGGAATTGCTCGGTGCCTGGGCTGCCTGGGCATGGCACGGGACAGGCGCAGCGTGCTCGCCCTCCTTCCCCTCCAGCAGCCCTTTGCACAGGCCTGCTGAATGGAAGGGAGGAGAGAAACAGGAACTTCTCCTTGCAATCACATCAGCCCAAAACTGAGAGAAGAAGCGAAAGTTAAATAAAAGGGACTGTTTTCAGCAAAGGCTTTTGAACTTCCTAACCCCACAGTGAGCAGTTCTATGCTACAGTCTGTGGAGACATGGCTTGATTCAGTGCAAAAGTTTCAGCTCCATATTTCCCGTCACTAATTTGTATTAATTACCAGCTGGCATTATATGAAACATTCTCTTGGTGTCTTCTAATGCAGAGGGAAATCTCAGACTACCTCTAGAGTGAAATTTAGCAAAAAAGCATTAAAGTCTCAGTTTCTGAGTTAGTAGGGAAGCATTGGATGAAAGTAAGAGCAGCTTTCTACACCCACGGTGGTTAGTATGACAGATCACATACTTATCCTAGCCCAAAAAAGAAACAGCACCTTGGCTATTCTTCGGTGCCTGCACCTCTCAAAAAACTCTGGCACAGTAGAAGTGTGGGCCTGATCTTCAGATGAATGGTTCATACAATTTTCAGTTGTGAAGGCTGAGAGCAGCATAGTGGGAACTCACACCCAGGAGGACTTTCAAAAGTGGGTGGGTGCTAAGGTTGATTGGCAAGTCAGAAAGATTTTAACATTAACTCTAATGCAAATCTAGCTTGCAATCCTATTAAACTCTAGGAAGACAACAGTTTAGCAGGTACCAGTGATCTCACAGGTATCACCAGGCACTTGCCAACTCTGCTGCAGTGTGAAAAGGACCCTGATATTTCTTCTTCTTTCATCATTGCATGTCCCAGATGTGGTCAAAACCGATTTTGACCAAAAGAGGTAACCTTTTTTTTTTTTTCAGATTACAAAAGGGAAAAAAATTGCATAACCACAAGCATGTTCTGTAGTGTATAGACTAATCCATGAAAGATGCACAGATTTACAATTTTCATGGGAAAATAAATGAAAACTATGGCATGCTCCCCCATAGCTTCCATAAAGTAAAACTTCATTGTGATCCAGGGATCAAAAAGCAGTGTCTCCTCTCAGAGAGACTCAGGATAAAGATTTTCTTGAAATATCATTGAAAAACACTATATTGGGCACTTGATAAGCTTCCCATTCTCAGGATGATATTTGCATCTGTTACTCTAGGAAGAAGAAAACATTTCATATTTCTTAGACAAAATTAGGCTAAAATGGAATTATAGCTGGAAACAGATTAATAAACTCCAAAAGTAAAATATATTACAGGACTGTAGCAATTATCTATCAAAACAAAGTATGTTAAATATCTAGAAAAATCAGACCTGCAGGTAAATTTAAATGGAAATGTAAACACATGAACACAGAGAGACATAGGCAGCCAAGCATGGCAGGGATGATGGTGCCTCTGTGAGCATGGTGTCAGTCCAACCCCACAATTTTGGGGCAGGACCTGCTTCATCTGGTGTGTTCAGCTGAGGGCCCTGGGGCCTTGTTCTTACACAGTTTTACCTCCATTTAAATGAAAGTATATGTGGAAAATGCTGCTTATTTGTTTTCATCAGGTCTAGACATTATGCTGGAACACTTACCCCTTAGTTGGTATAGACATTAGAGTATGTCAGGCACAAAACCCCAATTTTATTATTAGTTCTATGAAAGGTCATACCACCATAAGACCCTGCCTTGCTCCATCTTTAGCTTTCCAAGCATGCTGCCACATTGACTTTTTATAAATTTTTAAAGCAGTTCTATCATCTATTCATTTTAAAAAGCAGTTACATCCCCCTGGCATTCATGGGAAGATAGACACCAAATCTCTTCTTTTCTGATGTCCAGACCCAGCTTATGATTGGTTAGATGGCATGCCTAGTTATAGCTCCCTCACCTGAATACTTACTCTTGGCTCTAGTTACCAACAGCAATCCCGCCTAATTATACCTAAGGAGCCAGAACCATCAGCCATTCCCCAGCTCCAGTTCTGCCTGTTGGCTGAGGAATAACCTCTCCCCTTCACACAGAGATTTCTTTAAACCCAAGCCTGTAAATAAACTACTTTGAGGTTGGAGTTTCATGTCATTTTTAGGGCAGACTGAAAAATGCCTCTAGTAGCAATAAAACAACTCCCCACCCTTCTTTCATTTCAGCTAAGTTTAAAAGAGATCTCATCCAAGTGGTCCATGTAAAAAGCCTCTCACTCCCTCTCTCAAGTGGTTTGATGGGGTTTTACATCTCTATCTGATCTGCAGGGATTTTTTCTGGGCATGTACATAGCGCCTGTTGTCCCCAGGGCAGGTAAGCAGAGCTGCTGCTTGACTCTTGGGCTTCGCTTCAGCTCCTTTCTTAGAAAGTACAAGCCATGCAGAAAACCTTGCTGAAAAGTCACTGCATGCCTGAGAAAGTGAAAAACCAGCTCTTGGGCAGGGCCTGAAAGTCTGACTGTTAGCGCCGTGCTCTGAAAGCTCGGAGGCGATGGAGCTCCCACAGCCCTTGGGAGGCAGTGGGTGGATGCAGGGGTGGCAGAACACCCCAGTCCCACCCCTGTGGCCTCCTGTGGCATCACTCTAAGCAATTAGGGAGTAACCATCATGCAGTTGAATCTCATACTACGTTATGCAGCAGAGACAGTTTAAAAATAGGTTTCCTGGTGCCAGCCCAAGCTTCCCATCCCCTGGCGTGTGCCTGAGTCTGGCTGTGAGGGTCATGGAGGCAAGAGCTTTGCTCAGTACAACGTGAACTGAGCAACATTTTCTAGCTAGTTTCTGCAGACACTTTGAAGGGTGCCAGTGATGCTGCTGCTGTGGTTTTGTTTTGCTTATATTCTGGAACTGAAATTTATCTCTAACTAAAGGGTAGAGGGAAGAAGAAACACTGGGATCTGCACTACTGCAAGCTCTTTGACAAAGTGCATTTAGATGCAAAGTAGGTGTGCCACAGCCTGGACCAGAGTATACAGAAATTAATGTGACACAGATGAGCAGAGACAGCCCCAGCAGCAGCAACCCCTCTACAGGAGTCCTCAGATGAGGTGTAAGGAAGAATCAGGTGTGTCTGCCCTGAGGTGGAGGCATTTCCATCCCCCTCTCCACCAAAGCATTTTTACCATTTCTGTTTTCAGGCTCTGCTGCTCAAATTTTTGCAGAAACCAAGTTACTGTCCCATAGCCCAAGGCTGTCTTACTGCTCCCTAGCAGACTGAGAGTGTTGAGACCATTCTTGCAATGCATGTTCCCCTGGGAAGGTTATCAGAGAGTACTTGTTTTGCCATGTGAGTGTGAGACTACCCCATGACCCACTGGCACACTCCAAAACCAGTACACACTTTGGAAAAACTGAACTTTGCATCAGACTGACTTGAATTAGATGTTTTAGTGAGAACAACTCACAGACACTGCCTGTTCTTTCTATCTTCCATATCACATAAAGGTTTGCAGATGGTTTATGAGATGTTACAGTCTGTGGTCTGACAGCTGCAAGATGTTCAGGTTGTTTATAGAGACTAGAAGAGAACAAATTCAGCCTTGGCCCTTTCCCCACCTACATGTGAAGCTATATGTGGAACAAAGTGTCTAATGCTTGCACTGAACCTCGCTTTCACTTGCAGAGCTGAACACAGGAGGAAACAAGAGCAGTAGACTGCAGGACCTGAATACAATCACAGATGTTCACTTGAGGCTTCTTTCAACACCCCACTGTGCAATACAGCTTTAATATTTTCACTGTATTCTGATTGATACTTCTTTCTGATATGATGTTACGGGGGAGAAAAGGTGCTTCCTGAGGGGATCTACAGCTGTGCATCCAGAACAGACACACTAAAGTATCTGTAACCTCAACATGACAGGAAAAATCTTTGCTCTGCCAACAGCAGCCCTTCTTGGGCTTGTCATCACTTGGCAATTTTTGGTGTTCAGACATGCTGCTGACAGAAATTGTGTGAGTTGCTTAAGCAGGAGAATCTGTGCTCTGGATAATGCCAGTGAATCCTCATCAAACTTCTGGGAAAAGGTTTTTACCAAGGTTAGCCAACAGAGCTGTAAAGTCACCTACCTCAGAGAAAAATGTCACACTTAAAGCAGCAGAGGGGAAAAGTCTTGGCTAAGTGAGGGAAAGGCTTAAGAATTAAAATTACATTCTGAGGGAATAGATAACTATCATGTGCACTTTTATTTGCTGTGAAATAAATTAGACACAGCAAACAGTAGCATTTACAGAGAATTCCGCCTGGTCTTGCAACAGCTGTGAAACCCAAGACTACCAGAAAAGCAAAATCTGGAGCTTTTGCTCAGTGTGTCTTCAAGGGACTGCTCCAAGCTGCTGTCTCTGATGGGTCAGCCTTTCCCTGCCACAAAGTGTGCCAAAAGCTGACACTGCATTGTGAAGGTTGGTGTGGCTGAGGAGCTTCATCTACAGCTGAGAATATGACTTAGCTGACTGAAGTAAGAGCAGTGACGTCTGAAGGCTTGTGTTTCATCCTCCCAGAAAAGGTGCTGTGGTGACCAGGAGCCTGCCAACAGGCTGTCTTGCTCTGAAGCAGGTTTCTCACAACACAATGGGACATGTGATTAGGCAGAAAGCCTGGGGAGAATTCTCACTCTTGGATTAAAAGAAAAAATTATTTTCACAGTTTCCAGGAATTAATGGTGAATGGCAAGATCAGCTAGGTTGATTTTCGTGAACATTATGTTAAGGACATCTGAGAAGAGCAAAATGTGATTGAAGACACATCAAAAAAGTGGCTTGTTCAGGACTTTTTAAGAGGTACAACTTCTCTTGGGACTCTGACAGCAAAATAAATATGAAATGTAACAAACCAGGACCCCATCTGACTCCAGAACAACTGAAAGGTCCACATGGAATTTTGAACCACAGAGGTCAGAGATAGATTTCAGGGCACTGTATGGCTGAAGCCATGAAAAAGTGTTACATTTACGAGACTGCAGAGCACAATACCTGCCCAAGGAAGGGATCGTGCTGCAGAGATCAGGAATGGCATAACAGGCAATGAGCTAAGGCCTAAAGCTTTGCCTTTGTGCGTTCTTAACTCAAAACAAGTGCAACTCCTGGATTCCGGAAAAAGAATGGGTGGGAAGGAAGGGGAGGGGAAGAGGGAGGGGAAGGGGGAGGGGAAGGGGAGGGG